>CAUYRT010047920.1:0-73048 GCA_963574885.1 Lepilemur ruficaudatus
CTACTTTGACAGAGTAGGTTTTTGAATGTAACAAGATAAGTCAACTTGAGTGGTAATATATTTTGGGAAATCAGCTCACTACAAATTGTGACTGTAAACATAGTACTGTAAATGTTTTGTAGTTTTCCCCCAATAAAATTAAAAAAAAAAGACTTCCCTAGATAAACAAAAGATTAAGGAGTTCATCAACACGAGACCTGCAATACAAGAAATGTCACAGGTTGTCACTGAAGTTGAAACAAAAAGACTTTAAATGGCAACATGAATATATATGAAAGTATAAAACTCACTGGTAAATGTAAACATATAGAAAAATAGACAATATGTTAATATTGTAATGGTGACACATAAATCACTTTTAATTCTGCTGTAGAGGCAAAAAGTTAAAAGTATAAAAATAACTATTACTTAAAATATGTTAATAGAAACACAATATAAAAATACAATTTTGAAATCAATAGCACAAAGTGTAAGGGAATAGAAGTAAAAGTGTAGAATATTTTCATACAATTGAAGTTAAGTTTTTATAGCTTAAAATATGTTGTTATAACTATAAGATCTTTTATGCGCAGTCCATGGTAATTATAAAGAAAATATCTATAGAATATACACACAAGAAAATAAAAAAAAGCAATCAAAGCAAATCACAGAAATAAATCAACAAAACACGAAGGAAGACAGCAAGAGAGAAAAAGATGGAGAAAAGTGCTAAACCACAGACAGAAAACAATAAAAAGTCAATAGCAAGTCATTCCCTATGAATAATTATTTTAACATATATGGATTAAAATCCCCAATCAAAAGGCATAGAGTGACTGAATGAATATAGTTTTTTTTTTTTAAATTCAGGTTGAATTTAAAATTTAATTTAAAATTCAGGTTGAATTTAAATTTTAAAATTTAATTTAAAATTAATTTAAAATTCAGGTTGAATTTAATACAGGTTGAGCATCACTAATCTAAAAATTTGATACTAAAAAAGCTCCAAAAATGTAAAACTTTGAGTGTGAAGATGAAGCTCAAAAGTCATGCTCAGTTCTGTTCCGTTGGTCTATATCTCTGTTCTTTTGCCAGTGAAATGCTGTTTTAGTTACTATAGCCTTGTAGTGTAGCTTGAAGTCTAGTAAATTGATGTCTCTGAATTTGCTCTTTTTGCCTAAGATTGCTTTTGCTATAGGGGGTCTTGTCTGGTTCCATACAAAGTGTAGAATTATTTTTTCTAGATCTGTGAAAAATGATATTGGTATTTTAATAAGGATTGCATTAAATCAGTAGATAACCTTGGGTAGTATAGGCATTTTAACAATGTTGATTCTGCTGACCCATGACCATGGTATGGTTTTGAACCTGTTTACATCCTCTGCTGTTTTCTTCTTCAGTATTTCATAGTTCTCCCTGTAGAGGTCTTTTACCTTCTTAGTTAAATATATTCCTAGGTATTTACTTTCTTTGTTGCTACTGTGAAGGATATTCAGTCTTTGATGTGGATCTCAGTTTGAGTATTGTTGTCATAAAGAAATGCTATTGATTTCTGTACATTGATTTTGTAACCTGAGACTTTGCTGAATTTGCTTATCAATTCTGGTAGTCTCATGGCAGAATTTTTGGGGTTTTTTTAGATATGAGATTATGTCATTACCTCTTCTGCTCCCATTTGGATGCCCTTGACTTCCTTCTCTTGTCTGATTGCTCTGGCTAGGACTTCCAGCACTATGTTGAATAGAAGTGCTAATAAAGGGCAACCTTGTCTGATTCCAGTTCTAAGCAGGAATGCTTTCAATTTTTCCCTGTTCGGTATGATGCTGGCTGTGGTTTTGTCATATATGGCTTTTATCATTTTAGGTAAGTCCCTTCTTATCCTATTTTGTTAAGCATTCACTGAGAGCCCAGACAGAAAACTATCCTCTTATAGACATCTAATCTTTGGCAAAGCAGACAAAAACATACATTGGGGAAAAGAATCCTTACTCAAGAAATGGTGCTGGGCAAATTAGAAAGCCACATGTGGAAGACTGAAAGAGGATCCACACCTCTCACCTCTCACCTCTCACCTCTCACAAAAATCAACTTACAGTGGATAACAGACTTAAATCTAATGCATGAAACTATAAGAATTCTAGAACTCTTACAGACATTGGTCTAGGGAAAGAATTTATGAAGAAGACCCAAAAGACAATCCAAGCAACAGCAAAAATAAGTAAATGGGACCTGATCAAATTAAAAAGCTTCTGCACAGCCAAGGAAACTATCACGAGAGCAAATAGACAACCTACCAAAAGGGAGGAAATATTTGCATGTTACACATATGATAAAGGGTTTATAAATAGAATCTATACAGAACTCAGGAAAATCAGCAAGAAAAAAATCAAATAACCCCATTAAAAAGAGAGCAAATGACACAAACAGAATCTTTTCAAAAGAAGACAGACTAATGGCCAACAAACATATGAAAAAAATGCTCAACATCTCTAATCATCAGGGAAATGCAATCAAAACCACATTGAGATATTATTTAACACTATTGAGAATGACATTTATCAAAATGTCCCAAGACAATAAATGTTGGCATGGATGTAGAGAGATAGGAACACTCATACACTGCTGGTGGGACTGCAAACTAGTGCAACCTCTGTGGAAAGTAATATGGAGCTACAAGTATAATTACCATTTGATCCAGCCAGCTCATTACCGGGCATCTACCCAAAGGGAAAAAAAGATATTCTATAAAAAAGACATCTGCACTCAAGTGTTTATAGCAGAACAATTCACAATTGGAAAGATGTGGAAACAACCCAAGTGTCCATCAGTACATGAGTGGATTAATAAAATTTGTTATATGTATGCCATGGAGTTCTACTCAGCCACAAAAAACAATGGTGATCTAGCACCTCTTATATTATCCTGAATGGAGCTGGAGCCCATTCTACTAAGTGAAGTATCACAGGAATGGAAAAACAAGCACCATATGTACTGACCATCAAATTGGTATTAACTGATCAACACTTATGTGCACATATAATAGTAACATTCATCGGGTGTTGGTCAGTTGGGAAAAGGAAGGAGGGTCTACTATGTATATTCATACCTAATGGGTGCAGTGTGCACCATCTGGGGGATGGACATGCTTGCAACTCTGATTAGAGTGAGGCAAAGGCAATATATGTAACCTAAATATTTGTACTCCTGTAATATGTTGAAATAAAAAAAATTAAAAAAGGGTCATGATTGATGGAAATGTTCATTAGATCATTTTTGAACTAGGGATGCTCAACAAGGAAGAATAAAGCAAATATTCCAAAATAAAAAAATAAGTCCAAAATCTGAAACACTGCTTGTCCCAGGCATTTTGGATAAGGGATAGTGAACATGTATATGCTGCTTATAATAGATTTACCTTAGATTTAAGAACACACATAGGCTGAAACTGAAAGAATGGAAAAAGCTATTCCATGCAAATAATATGGAGAAGAGGGAAGAGTGGACATACTTATATCAGATAAAATAGACTTTAAGTCAAAAACTGCCAAAAGAGACAAAGAGGATATTATATAGTGACCAATATGTTGATTCACTAGAAAGGAACAATGATTATTCATACCTGACAACCAGACATCACAGCACCAAAATATATGAAGAAAATACTGACATAACTGAAGAGAAAAATAAGCAGCAACACAATAGTAGTAAGTGATTTTAATACTCCACTTTAAATAACAGAACATCTAGGCAGAAAATTAATATGGAAACAGAGGATGTGAACAACACCATAGACCAAATAACTCTAACATACATATACAGAACATTTCATTCAGTAGCAATATAATACACATTCTTCTCAAGCACACAGGAAACATTCTCCAAGATAGATCACATTTCAAAATTTCATATAGAATTTTAATAAACTTTTCATTGTATAAAGTTTATTTTTAAAATTTCAATAGTTGAACATATTTATGAGTTACATGTGATATTTTGATATAAGCACAGAATATATAATGAAAATAGATCCCATTTTATGCCACAAGATGAGTCTTAACAAATTTAAGAATATTGAGATTATTTCAAGTATATTTTCTGACCATGAAGGAATGAAACAAGAAATTAATGGCAGAAGGAAAACTGGAAAATTTATAAGTATATGGAAATTAAATGACATACTTTTGAATAACCAATGGATCAAAGAAGAAATCAAAGGTAAATTAGAAAATATCATGAGACAAATGATAATAAAAACACAACAAGTCAAAACTTATGGGATGGAACAACAGCAGTACTAAAAGGAAAGTTTGTGTTGATAAGGGCTTACATGTTAAAAAAGAAAGATCTCATACAAACATCTAATTTTATACCTACAGGACCTAGGAAAAGAAGAGCAAACTAAGCCCAAAATCAGCAAAAGAAATAAAATAATTAAGATTAGAGCAGAAATAAATGAAATGGAAAATAGAAAACCAGCAGAAAAAAATCAGTGAAATTGGGGTTGATTTTCTTTTGAAAAGATCAATAAAATTGATATAATTTTAGGTATATTAACTAAGAAAGAAAGAGAGAAGATGCAATTAAATAAACTAAGAAATGAAAGAAGATATATTATAATTGATGGCATAAAAATAAAAGACTAGTATGAGTAATTGTATGCCAACAAAATGGACAAGCTAGAAGGAGAAGAAATGGATTGATTCCTATAGACATATAATATATCAAGACTGAATCGTGAATAGGAAATCTGAACAGACCTATAAATAATAAGGGGCTTGAACCAGTAATTAAAACTTCATAACAAACATAAGCCCAAGACAAGATGGTTTCACTAGTGAATTCTACCATTCGAAGAAAAATTAATGCCAATTCTCAAACTGTTCCTGAAAATTGAACAACACGGAGCATTTCTAAACTCATTTTATGTATTTATTTATTTAAGGATATTATGAGGGTGCAAACATTTTGGCTACATATTATGACTTTGCCACACCCAAACCATGATTTGAGGTGTGCCTTTTCCCCCCATGAGGCCAACCAGAAAAAAGACACTACAAGATAATAAAACAATATGTTAATATCCTTGATGAATATAGATACAAAAATCCTCAACACAATACTAGCAAACCAAATTCAATAGCACTTTAAAAGGATCATTCACCATGATCAAGTGGGATTTATCCCTGTTGAACCATGAAAGGTTGGTTCAACTTAGAAAAAAATCAGTTAATATGATATATCACATTAACAGAATGAAGAATAAAAAGAATCACATGACCATCCCAGTAGATGAAGAAAAGCTTCTGACAAAATTTAATGGCTTTTATGATAAAAACACTCAACAATTCAGAAGAAAATAGCCTCTACATAATAAAGGTCATATATGAAATGCCTATAGCTAACATACTCAAAGGTGAGAAGCTAAAATACTTTTCCTGTAATATCAAGAACAAAAACAAGGATGCCCACTCTTGCCACTTTTATTCAATAAATTACAGGAAGTCCTAGTCAGAGCAATTAGGCAAGAAAAAGAAAAGGCATTCACATCAGAAAGGAAGAAGTAAAATTATCTCTGTTTGCTGAAGACATGATTTTATATGTAGAAAACCTGAAGGATACAACCAAAAAGTGGTCAGAACTGATAAACAGGATACAAAATCAACATACAGAAATCATCTGCATTTCCATACAATAATACAACAAACAATCCATAAAGGAAACTAAGAGAACAATACCATTACAATAGCTTCAAAAAGAATATAATACTTAGGAATAAATTTAACTCAAGAGGCAAAACACTTGTACATTGAAAACTAAAAACCATTGCTGATAAAAAATTAGAGAAAGCAATTAAAGAGACACCTTGTATTCATGGGCTGGAAGACTTAATACTATCAAAACATTCATGCTATCCAAAGAAATCTAGAGATTCAATATAATCCCTATCAAAATTCCAATAGTATTTTTTACAGACATAGAAAAAAATCCTAAAATTAATATGAAATATAGAATAGTCAACACAATCTTGAGGAAAAAGAACAAAACTGGAGGCCTCACATTTTCTGATTTTAAAAGATATTGCAAAGGTAAAGTAAACAAAACTGCATGGAACTGGCACAAAGAAAGACATGTAGACCTATAAAACAGAATAGAGAGCCCAGAAATATACCAACTCATATATAAGCAAATGATCTTCAACAAGCGTGTCAAGACTACATAATGGGGAAAAATTAGTCTCTTCAAAAAATGTTATTGGGAAAACTGGATATCCAAATGTAGAAGAATGAAATTGGATGCTTATGTTACACCACACCCTAAAATCAACTCAAAATGAATTAAAGACTTCTATTTAGAACTCAGGACAACCAGCAAGAAAAAATCAAACAACCCTATCAAAAAGTGGGCAAAGGACATGAACAGAAACTTTCCGAAAGAAGACAGAACAATGGCTAACAAACATATGAAAAAATGCTCAACATCTCTAATCATCAGAGAAATGCAAATCAAAACCACAATGAGATATCACTTTTCCCCAGTGAGAATGGCCTTTATTAAAAAGTCCCAAAA
This sequence comes from Lepilemur ruficaudatus, assembly GCA_963574885.1. Taxonomy (NCBI): domain Eukaryota; kingdom Metazoa; phylum Chordata; class Mammalia; order Primates; family Lepilemuridae; genus Lepilemur; species Lepilemur ruficaudatus. The sequence goes on from CAUYRT010047920.1 coordinate 6,547, forward strand.
CAATAAATGTTGGCATGGATACAGAGAGATAGGAACACTCATACACTGCTGGTGGGACTGCAAACTAGTGCAACCTCTATGGAAAGCAATATGGAGATGCCTTAAAGCAATACAAGTAGATCTACCATTTGATCCAGCAATTCCATTACTGGACATCTACCCAAAAGAACAAAAGACACTCTATAAAAAAGACACCTGCACTCGAATGTTTATAGCTGCACAATTCACAATTGCAAAGTTGTGAAAACAACCCAATTGCCCATCAATACATGACTGGATTAATAAAACGTGGTATATGTATACCATGGAGTACTATTCAGCTATAAGAAACAATGGTGTTTCTTATAGCACCTCTTGTATTTTCCTGGATGGATCTGAAACCCACTCTACTAAGTGAAGTATCCCAAAAATGGATAAACAAGCACTACATGTACTCACCATCAAATTGGTTTCACTGATCAACACCTAAGTGGACATATAGGAATAACATTTATCTGGCGTCGGGCAGATGGGAGGGGGGAGGAGGGGATGGGGATATACATACATAATGAGTGCGATGCGCGCCATCTGGGGGATGGACGTGCTTGAAGCTCTGACTCCAGGGCGCGGGGAAGGGAGAGAAAGACAGCACACGTAACCTAAAGATTTGTACCCCCATAATATGCTAAAATTAAAAAAAAAGACTTAAAATCTGAAACTGTAGAACTCCAAAAAGAAAACATAGGGAAAAATATCTTGGCAATGATTTATTGGATATGCCACCAAAATCGCAGGCAACAAAAGCAAAAATACGCAAGTGAGACTACATCAACCTAGAAAGCTTACATACAGTGACTGAAGCAATCAATCAGAGTGAAAAGCAACCCGTGAAATGGAAGAAAATATTTGCCAACCATATATCTGATAAGTTAATTTTCAAAATATAAGAGGAACTCCTACAACTAATTATCAAAACTAATAATGACCCCCAAATTTAAAAATGAGCAGAATAATTTTTCCCAAAAGTTTGCAAATGAAGTTTAATAGATATTTCTTCAAAAACAGCATACAAATGGCCAACAGGTATATGAAAAGATGCTCAAAATTACTAATTATTAGGACAATGAAAATCAAAACCACAATGAGTCATCACCTCATACCTGTTAGTGTTATAAAAACAAATAAACAAACAAAAACACAGAAAAAATAAGTATTGTTGAGGATGTCAAGAAATCGTAACGCTTTTGCACGATTAATGGGCATATAAAGTAGTGTGGCCACTATGGAAAACAGTACAGAGTTTTCTCAAAAAATAAAAATAATACAACTACCACATGATCCAGCAATCCTAATTCTGGGTATTTATCCAAAAGAATTGAAATCATCACTGAAGACATATTTGCATTCCTGTGTTCATTTCAACAGTATTCACAATAGCCAAGAGGTAGAAAAAACCTAAACGCCCATGAACAGACGAAAGAATTTAAAAAATTGGCACATACATACTAAGAAATATGATTCAAACTTAAAAAAAAGGAATTGCTGACATGTGTGACAGCATGAATGAACCTTGTACATTATACAAAATGAAATATTATTCACAGAATGGTAAATACTGCATGGTTCTACTAATATGAAGTATCTAAAGTAGTCAAACTTAACTAATGTAGAAAGTAGAATGGTGGTTTCCAGGAACTGGAGAGAGGAAGAAATGGGAAGTTGCTGCTCAATGGATATAAATTTTAAGTTTCAGTCATGGAAGACGTAAAAGTTCTAGAGATCTATTGTACAACATTGTGTTTATAGTTGATACTGCGCTGCACATTTAAAAATTTGTTAAGAGTAGATCTTACATTATGTGTTTTTTATGACAATAAGAAAAAAAACACACACACACAAAGACAGAAAGAAAAATCATCAGCAAATCTTAGCTACAAAAGTATATGCAAATATCCTAAACAAATTATTTACAAACTAATTTCTACAATATATGAAAAGAATAATATACCATGGCCAAGTTGGTTTTATCCAATGGATATAATGTTGGTTTAACACTTGGAAACCCACAATATCAGACAAAAAAAATATGATTTTTTGAATATATGGAAAAATATTTTTTGGTAAAAGTCAACTTTTCTTCATAATAATGCTTCTTAGCAAACGTGGAATAAAAAGGAACCCCCTTGATATTTTTTGAATAGAAGGTACCAAAATCTGCTGCAAAATTATACTTAATGATGACATGTTGAGTACTTTCAGTTTGAGATAGGGAACAAGACAAAAACATTGTACTAGAGGTCCTAGTCAGAGCAATAAGTCAAGGAAATCGTTAAGTTACCAAAGTTAATTTAATAATGTGAATTGGATAAGCAGATATTAGAAGACTGAAAAGGCAAACTGCAAACAGAGACATAGCAAGAGAGGAACTGCAGAAACAGATACTACCCTTAGGGCTAGGGAGACAAAGTGAAAAGGTCGAAGTTATCAGAACCTAGAAGCCTGGAAAAAAAGCCTTGAGAAGCTGGGACCCAATACCCTATGAGGAGATGCTACCTGGATAGTGATTGTACTCAGGAGTTTGGATTGTACTTATGGATCTAAACTCTGACTTGTAAAAATGGGCTATTGCTAATACCTCCAGCTTGTGTTTATGCCTCCAAGTAAGCACAATGAGGCTGGTTCTGGGCATGTAGAGAAATGCTGGACACTGAAATCAACTGCTACTGAAACCAGATTTACTGCTGGGTTGAAGATCCATTGCTGGAATGCTGCTGACAGGGACAGGAAGCAATAGAAAAAGAGTAAGTGCCTTTTCTCCTTCTCCAACCTTAAAATCTCCTTCTAGGACCAACTATTGAATAAATCTAATGCAGAACCAGCTTTCAAGGAGAAATGTACTATGCAAAGCTTCAGCCCTAGCAACACAGAGCAAAGTATAGAAGGGTAAATTTGGAGCAGAGGGACAATAGTTTAATAATTGGCACAAAAATAAAAGGTAAAAATATTGTATTTTATTTTAGTTTTTATTATGATAACAACTCTAATATTTCAGCAACATTTATTTTTTGCTCACATTATGAGGGTTATGGGTTGGTTGCAGTTCTGCTTAGCTTTGCTTGGCTTCACATGTCTTCTTATTCTTAGCTCCAGGTTAAGCACTAGCCCATCTCAGCTATACTCTAGCTCAGACAGAGGATACACAGGTACGAGAGAGGCTAAGTCAATATTCAAGATGGCAGTTAAAACTTATGTTCAAACACAGCAAACCTCACATTCATTCACATGCTATTCGCCAAACCATGTCAGCTTTCTAATTCCCAAGTCATTGATATAGAAGTATAGCCCTCCTACAGGTATTAGTGGAGGAAAGGCACATGACAATAGTCCAGGTTGTATAATCCTATTGCACAGAACTAGTGAATAGTTTGAAAAATTAATCCAATATTTTACAGATTTGAAGGGAATAAATAAAACTGTTATTAATTCTATGTTTGTGTTCCTAGAAAATCCAATAAAATCTATATATAAAATATTAAAACTAATTTAAAAAGTTCAGCAAGGTTGATGGAAACAAAATAAATGGCAAAACTTAATTGTAGTTTTATAAGGCAGCAACAAATGTTTATAGGGTGCTTGGGGTGCTCTATACAAAAAATTAACAAATAATGAACAAGATTTTTATGGAAAAATATAAAACTTTATTAACAGAAATTTAGAAAAAAACTAAATATGTAGAGAGATGCCAAGTTTATGGATGGGAAGAATCCATATGGTCAGAACATGTACAAATGCAATGAAATCCCAATCAATATCCCAATGGGCATTTTTTGAAAATTGACAAGTTTATTCTGAAATGTATACAGAAACATAAAAAACTAAGAGTAGGCAAGATATCCTTGGTGAAAAAGAACAAATTGGGAAAAGTTTGTTTATGAGATGTATAAAATTATAGTAATAAAAATAATATGGTATTTGCACAAATATATAAATAGAACAATGAGACAGATCTGGGAACCTCAAAACAGACAAATGCATGTAGGACCTTTGATTTATAAATGTTAGTAATGCAAATCAGTCTTTTCAATAAATAATGGTGAAACAACCAGGTATCCATATAGGGAAAAATAAAAGTAGAGCCCTACCTCACATGGTCACAAAACTTAATCCCAGGTAGATAATACACTTGTCTGTGAAACACAGAACAATAAAGGTTTCAGATGATAGAATACATTTATGCTCTCCAGACAAAATAATATTTTGTAATACCTAAGAAGAACTAACCATGAGGACAAAGATAAATAAATTTGGCTTTCAAAATTAAAAATTTATATTAATTAAAAGAAGTATTGAGAGTACAAAGGTTAAAATGGGAGAAAATGGTTAAAAAAATAAAACCAACAAAAGGATCATTCTCTGAACACAGAATTACTACAAAGACATAAGAAAAAGTAAAGCAACTCAATAAATATGTGCAAATGACAATAGGAATGTCACAAAAGATAATATGTAACAATGAGAAATCTCATACCCTGAATCAGTGTGAAGTGAGGGGTTGCTAATTGATATAAACACTGTTTTGGAAAAGAATTTGGAGTAATCTAGCAAAATTGGAGATATGCTACAACCTAACAATTTCAGTCCTAGATATATATGCCTTGCAGAAATATGCGTTTAAGTACCCTAAAATTCACATGAAAAAAATGCTCATAGCAGCATTTCTTATAGCCAATACTAGAAACAATGCAAATGTCCATCAACAATACAAAGTGATAAATAAATTATAGTAGATCCACACAATGGAATACTATACAGCAATGTTAATGAATATTCTACAACTAATGCAACAACGTGGATGACACAAACCCATATTATGTTGATCAAAAGCAGCCAGACACAAAATAGCACACACTGTACCATTCAATTTATATAACATTCAAAAACAGGAAACTATTATGTATCCATAAATATTTTAAATAAAAAAATTAAAAATAACTAAACCATGTTATTTAGGAAGCACACTTGGGTGGTAAAATTACAAAGCAAACAAGGAAGTCAAAAGTGTATTAATGGGGAAAATAGCTAAATTCAAGAAAGGGTACACAGGGAACTTCTGGGGTGTTGACAATATTTTATTTCTTGACTACAGGAGTTACATAGAGGTTGCTTTACAATCATTTTTAAGGTGTACATTTATATTTTATATATGATTTGTGAGTTATAATTCACAAAAAAATGTAAAGATAAGCTCTCTGATTAGTCAAAGTACATTTTGGAAAGATTTTAGTTAAAAGATTAGGCTTAAATCTAGGCTGTGAAACTTTGGGCACATAACTTAACTTTTCTGAGCCTCCATTTTCCCATTTGTAAACTGAGGATGGTTATATCTATTTAGTCCAAAGTGTCAAATGAGATCTTGAATATGAATGCGCAATGAAGACCAGCTGCCATTATTCTGTTTTCTGAGCCTATAACAGGTTAGAGAAAAAGGGGAAAGAAAATGAGGTCGGGGCTACTACAGGCAGGTTTATTTTCAGTATCTTTTAACATAAACGTTAAAAATTTAAAAAAAACTAGAAAAGTCAGCTAAAGGTCTGAAAATGCGCAGCTTAGAACAATTTAGGGAATGGGACAAAACAGTTCTTAATACATTAGTAGCCCCAGGGCTTTGCTACATGAGAGCTGAGCACAGAGATGAGAATTCCTTGTGATTACCTAGGACCATTAAGAAACATGTCAGTAATGTTCACTATCGTTCACTGAAAGAACAATAGAATGTAATATAAATGTCTTAATACAAATGGATAAATTTTTAAAGTTTTTTGTCCATTTAGAGGTAAAACTTTTACCTGTCAAATACACACTTACACAGAAAAAGTTATAGTAATAAAAATAGTTACTTTTCTCTGAATGCTGTACCATGTGCCAACGAACATGAAATAAAATAATCCAGATATTATTTTATTTAATTCTGAAGCTAATTCTGAAAACTATGTCCTTTTGTTATCTCTATTTTAAAAAATAAGGAAATTGAGGTTTAGAGTGTTTAAATGCTTTTCCCCTACATCAAGGGGTGAGTAGATATGAGATTTGAATCCAAATATGATTAACTCCAAATCCTGGACTCCTTCTACGATAGTCTCCCTTTCACTACTTAAAGATAGTTGATAACGTGGTGGAGCAGATATTTACTTGGCCAGTCACAAAGCCAGGTGCTTTCACATATTGATTCATTTAACAGTATGTATCAATGTGATCACACACTCTTTATTAATCATCTTAAAGTCTTCACTTTAGATGTGGCGTTGATCATGTTTTATTTCTTCACCTGGGGAATTACATGGGAGCTGCTTTGCAATCATTTTTAAGTTGTACATTTATATTTTATATATTACATGTGAAATATAAGTCACAATAAAAGCATAAAGATAAGTTATCTGATTAGTCAAAGTACATTTTAAAAAGTCTTTTTTGTTACATACAGATATGTCATTATCATTTTAGGTGAGCTACACAAGGCATTTTTTCTGGGTAATTTAGAATCCCAATTCATCGTCTCCATCTGCCTGTCAAATCTGCACTTACATATACTTATATGTATTTCCAGTTTTTTTTAATTTTTTTATTTCCAGTGTTTGATAAAACAATTTAAAATTCTACTGGGGTAAAGTTTTAAATTGCTTTCAAAAATAGATTTGAGATCTTTGGATAATATAACTATCTCACAATTTGAATTTTATATCCTAAATACTGTTGCTTTAAAATAGTGAATATGGAAAAATAATTTATTTTTGACCAAACTTGAATTTGTTACTTAAAACATTCCTAAAGACAAAACCTTAAAATTCATTTCGAACAATCTATAATTGGTTAATTAGCATGTCTTAGTCTGAAAATAATTTCAGTAAATGGTTTTCAGAGAATCTGAGCACTGGATATCTTAAAAGTCATCTGACCTCATGCGGGCGCATTCACTGCTATTTCTGTTCATGCTCATACACCTCCTACTATAGTATCTTGACTGAAGGAAGTAATAATTCTTGTAGATTTATTTTTTATAAAAGTAAATTGCTAGCTCTGTAGTATTTTTACCCCACAACATTGTTGCTTATTATCAATATAAAATTTTAATTCTGTAATTACAGCATATTGTTGCTTTAAATAAGAGCTAGACAATCAGCAGATAACAAACAACTAAATCTCAACAAGAGGGAAAAGATAGATTCTAGAAACTATACACCAATAAGCTTAACATTAATGCCAAGAAAAATTCTCAAATAGATTATCAAAAACTTCTGTAACAACTTAAAAAGATCCAGGGGTATTCATTAGCAGCCATCATAAATTCACTAAAAACAAGTCATGTTGAACCAACCCCATTTCTTTTTTCTGATGGGATTATTAGATAGGACTGCTTCTGATGTGATAGACTTCTAACAAATCATTAAAAATGTTATGTTAGGGGCCTGACTGTATAGTCATCTATAGTCCCTTTTGGCTTAAAAATCCCATGGGTTTCACCTGGTGAACACAAAGATACATATTTGCTGGATGATAAGGGACTTATAATTTGATATACTTCTAAAGAGTGCTAACTAATGGATCTTTGTAAACCTAAACAAAAATCTCAAGAGGTAAAACTTTGATTCTGTCTTTTCACTAACCTTTTAAATATATTTTTCAATGTGGACAAAGACAAAGAATGATGTTTAATTTGCACAGGACAAAATCCTTAGAAGGATAGTTAAAGTGTGAGATAGTAAAACCAAGATTTGTGTGTGTCTATGTCCATAGGCTGAAACAAAGGGCCAAAAAATATCACAAAACACTTTACAAATTAATTTAGATTCAAATATAAGTTATACTATATTCATAGTATTTGAAAAGTCAACAAAATGAATGTTCATGTAAATTATGATATACTCTTAAGATGAAATAATGTGCAAAACTTAAAAAAATATTTAGGAAGACTTTTTAATGGCATAGGGAAATCATATAATGCTAAGTTGAAAAAAACAGCACATTAAATTGCTCATAAAATATTGTCACAATCATATGTATAGAATTTTACAGCAAATAAAAAAAAAGGAAAGTCATGAGAATGTTAAATGTGAATGGTGGGATTATTATTTTCAAATTCAGTATTGGGACCAGATTCCCAGTCTTGGCAGTCTTGGCACAGATAATAAGACCTGTGCCCCAATCCTGCTGTTGTCACATTTCCTCTAGAACGGGTTTCTGGATGAATTCCAGAGGAAAGATACAGCTTATAAGGATTGTGGTTCCAAGGAAGACTCCACAGGCCAAGGATAAAAGTTGACATGTTTGAAAAATCCCCATAGGGGCTCTTGTATTAAGGAGAAAGATTTTCAAAAGTAATGACTAGATTCAATAACTGCCAGCATACAAAGCAAGAAAACAAGATTTGGGGTTGAAGAAAAGGGCAATTATGATGGCAAGTGAGGGGTGGTAAGGGCTAGTCAAAGTAACATAGGAGTAGGACAGCAGGGGCCATACTTGTACATGATTGTTCAAAAACCCCATATTAGGAAGGATATGAAGTATAGAAGTAACATTTAAATAAAAACAAATTAAGATAAACTATCAAATATTCACAACGGAACAGATATTTAATATAATAATTAACACTTACTGAGTATTAATATATGTCAGGTACTATGATGAAGGTTTTTCACTCATTATATCATTTAATTCTCATAACAATCCCATGAGGTAGGATCCAATGCTACCTTCATTTTCCTAAAGGGAAGTCAGAGTCACAGAGATGATATGGGATTTAAGGTCACTTAGTAAATGGCAGGGCTGAGATACAAAGCCAGCTCTGCCTAACTCTCAGCTCACTCAATTAACCTCTGTGCTATTCTGTAAAGGCTTTCACATTTAGGCCCAAAGGTTTGTCACAAATAGCATAATAGATTAATGTACACATTGAAATATTTACTGCTAAGGAAGGAGCTTCTTTGAATTTCTTTTTGAAATAAAAAATGAGAAGATCTATCTTTTTAAAAAATCATTTTGTGTTGATAGTTTTGTTGGACATTCCTGCTTTCAGCTGCACCTACCACAAATTTCATTGATCATGCATATGTATTATCTAAGCATGAAATTTAGTTCACTTCACAAGTTCTGCAGTTTCTCTCACTGAGAACTAAAGAATAGTTGGCTTTGTCCCATGATTGTATCTCCCAATTTTAGGAAACTACAGTTAATCAATTTGTTGAATATTTTAAAAGTACCTTTCATGACTCAATACTGTGTATAAATCATTTTACTCCTTCTACACCTTTCAATTTTTGGCAAAGCATTTTACTATAAACACATTTGAGGGACACTCAGTGATTATTCCCACTTGGAAAACATACTGCTTCCTCTCAATGAAATTACAACAGAAGGTCTAAGAGAAAGGAAATTATTAAGCATTCTACTGAGTTTTTCCCCCCAACAAAAACTAAGATAGAGGTCAATGAATAAGTATGTGCAGACTGGAACTTGAATCCTCCAGCGTGACTGTAGGCTAATTAATAATTAATGCCAGAGCCATGGTGTTTGAAATGCAGATGTGATAACTAGAGGCCTGGCAGAGCTGTTCAGAGGAAGCAGATTTAGATGCTATAGGGAATAGGCACTCCCTTGCCGGCTGGCTCAGAGAGCCAGCCTGGGTGCAAAGCAGGGCCTATGGTTTAGATTATATTCCCCTCAGCTGTTAATTACCTGAACCTACTTTGAAGTTCTTCTCTTTTTATCCTTTGCATGAAAAGAGATTGGTTCAGCCAAGGGACTTGGAGAAATGATCAAATACATAGGGTGGAGGGAAGAGGGGTGGGAATAGAACTTCAGATATAAGAAGATAACGAAGAAAAACACATAGTAGAACATGGAAAAACATACATTATTAGGAAATGTCGAAATTGTGGCTCATTGTTTCAAGCACATTGTTTCTCTCAGTTATTCTAGTGAAGTTGATTTTAAGTAAATGTGTACACTTTCTCTGAATAGTTATAACAAAGAATTTCCAACGGTGTTACTATACATTTAACAAGAGACTACTACGGGTGCTTTGTAATGCCATTTTCATTTAATAAAGTCATTTAAACCTCTTCATATTTGAAGCCAAATTGTGATAAGGGTAAAATTAATAGAATCAGCCACAAACTGCTTCTGTATAACTTGTTTGTGTTCAAATCATTCATTCTCAAAACATAAATAAAAAGTGCCATTGCTCAATGGGGAAAGCTATAGGACATTAGTAAGTTGTAGAAATGGGCTGCAGTTGAAAGAAGTATGAAAACAAGTGAAAACAAGTGAAGGTAAGTCTAACTACATTAAAAAGTACCCTGGTTTGTTTTCAGGATGTGTGCGTATATGCATAAAATTTAAGGAAGTGTGGCCATTAACTATCTTTCAAGTAAATTAAAGCATGCTTGGATTGTATACAAATGCTGAGATGTTTTTGTTTCTTTGCAAGCTTTTAAATTGTTTTAATGTTTTCTTTAGTTTTGCTATTTCAGGTAAAGCTTTTCCCTGATACGTATACTACTCCCACATGAGCAGTGTTCTCTCTTTTGGTGCAAGAGCAGGCAGTCATGAAATAGTTACTTTCCCATTGTATCTCTGTGCCTTTTTGACAGGATAATGATACTGATATCACCATCAAAGAAAAATGTGTACCTATATTGAAATTGACACCTGTGGATGCAGTATCATCTGACTATGGTGATAGCGAATGCACACAACCAAATGAACAAGTGAGATCATTCAGCATAGATACTATACATAGACTTCCATGAAATGGTCTGGTTTTGGGCTTCTGTTTTGTTTACTGTTCAATTGTATTTTAAAGGACACTTTTGTGAGTACAGTCTTTAAAATTTTCTCAGGATAAAAAGCTAAGAATAAATTCATTTGAATTTATTGTTAAAAATGTCAAATTCCAAAAAAAATGTGGGGCTGCATCATTTTACAATTTAAATTTTCTTAAGCAAGAAAATAATCATATGAATAAAAGTCTTCTATCAAAGGCAAAATACACTGGGAATTTTTACAATTTGTGCGTAACACTGCTTTCCTAGTAGTGGTTTTCAGTCTAAGAACATATGTACATCAACACTAAGATTACACAAAACAACAACAACAACAAACAACAAATTAACCTCCACGGAATTTCAACTGTAACTTACATTGACATAAGGCAGGAGGGACAAATCACAGAAAGCAGAGTTCTCTACTTTCATGCTGATTTTATCATCAGTCAGCTATCTCTGTAGCATTATAATGCTAAAGTCAAGGGCATTAATGAGAATGTAGCATTTTCTTCACGCTTTAAATATAGACTTTGTATGTTGAGTTCCCTCTATGAAGAAAAGGGGAAAAAGAGAAGTACTTGAAAAGTGTAAGCAGCTAGCCAGGGGCAAAATTTGAAAAATCAACCATGTAGATCAGGACATAAGATGTTCATGGCCATAGCCCTTTCCTCCATGGGCATTCATGATTACTGATGTGTTGTGAGAAGCACTCATTTTTAAAACATAAACACAAAGCAAAATGCATTTCTTACAACGGAGTAGCAGTTATCTTTCCAAGTTAAAGTCCAGACTTTTGAATTATTGTTCCTCAATACCAAATGAAGCTATATTTGAGACTGATCACGTTCAGGCTTCATTTACTTGTGCTTTAATTTTATCTTTGTTATATTAACGATAGGCTAACAAATACATTTATTTATATATTTTTCCATTTATATATCTTTAACACCTTTATCACTTGGCCAATTAAATTTAAGTAAAAAGATGTCTGAGAAAAATGATCTCTAGCTAAACTTCAGTGCAAACAAGTTTTAGCTTATATAAATATGAAGAGCAGAGATATAAATTATAAAACAGCACAATGGTGTCACCACAATCATTAGATTAAACTTTCCACTTTATTTGGAATTGTACATTTTACATTCTTACTTCCCTCATTTCCACGTGACTTCCTTTTCCACTAACAATTGGATATTTAGTAAACATTTATTGGATTTCTTAAAGCACATTTTTAAAAGTTTTAATTTAATTAGTCTCACAATCTTGTATTAATCTCCAGGGATCAATATAGTTTTAAAAAGTTTAAAAAAGAAAAAACTAACTCTTTGCATTGCAACCAATATTTAAGCTGTGGTATCTTAAGGCCATAAATTATATGCTTTTCATATTAATTTGGAACAGCTAAACCATTCTTTTCTATCTCAACTGTACTTTAAATGTTTTTTTCCGGTTCATATATGTTTTCTACAGTTCATTTTAATGACGTGTTCATAATGTAAAAATGATTGTGACTAGAATCTCCAACACAACTGCACAAAATTTTACTTCTTGCTATTGCAATCTAAAATGTGGCTAGATTATCTAGTTTGTTCTGTGTCCTTTTTACTTGAAGCTACAGGGAGATTGAAATGAAGTTCTTGGCTGTTTATTAGCAAAAGTATCAAAAAGTAAATAGATCTTAAATGTTTTCCTGCCTCCAATATGAGTGATATATGTTGCATGAGCTATGCCCTGCAAAGTGGAGGAAGACTTCTTTACCCTGCAAAAGGAAAAGGAAAGCATTGAAAAATAATTTTAATGAAATCATAACATTAAAATAGTTTTATATTAAATCCTGCTAATTTTCTAGGTGAAGGCTGTGAAGTGAATGTGAGGAAACATTAAAAGGGAATTGAATTTGCATTCCTTATGCTACAGGCACATGTTTACATGACCTTTAAAACAGAATTAAAGCTGTATCATCAGCAGCTGTAGGCAATTCACATTACTAAGGCAATCAAATCAGAATGCTAAACTAACTATAAAACATAAATTAAACTGATAGAGAATCATCTTAATTCACTAGGTTTACTTGCAATCTACTTATACACTACTAGTCATTTCAAAGCAGTTTGCAGATCCACCAAATGAGAAATACTCAAACATATCTGAAAACGGAGTATCCAACTACAAGAGTATAAGGTAGAAGAAACACTTTAACATATCTTTCTCAACAAACCTCCATTAATCATCAGAGTTAATTTCATGAACATTATTTAATTTCAGCAGTCACCTCCAAAAGTAAGCATCATTCCATGAAGACGTAATGCTCTTTGATATGCTGTACATGGCATGGAAGAGTTTATAATAAACGTTTAAAGGTTAGTAAGAGTTAACCCAACTTCTTTTTACTCCAAACATCATTGTATTATTCCCCAACATCCCTCACTCCTTCCAAAAACTATATTCTGGTTTCCTTTCATAGCATGTAGAGATATCCTTCCTTTTAAAATATGTAGGATGAATTATTAAATAGAATTTTAAATCCAATTGTCTGGGATGAGACTTGCTCTAAAGACATGAAAAGAGAAGAGTAAATATATTTGTAATGCAAGTCATCATCTCATTAAAAGTATTTTTAGAAGGCTTGATTTTTTTTCCATTTATAGTAGTAAAAACTCAGAAAAAACTTATATCTTTCCCAAAGTGTTCCTATTTGTGTATTTTGACTTATTTTCCACCCCTTAAAAAAATTTGCAGACTCTTTGACGACATAGAAAACACACAGAATATGCTTGAAAATGCAGTTTTACTCTGAGGGGTAAATAAAAGGGGAGGGAGAACTCAAATGATTCTCTCCATTACTGATGTGGGTGTTTGTATAGGACAAATCTCAGTTATTTACAAAGCTGTCAACTAGCTGTTAAAAGAAAACCAAACCTTCACAGCTCTAAGACCCAGCTTCTGAAGAGTTGAGATCCATATTCAAAGATGAGATTATCATTGAAGGCAATTTACACTCAAATAGGATTGTTCTCCAGTATGCAAGGGTTCAACCCTGTAAACTCACTGTCTGTCTGTCTGTCTGTATGTGTCTTTCTCTCTCTCTCTCTCTCTCTCTCTCACACACACACACATCCAAAGACACACACACACACACACATGCGTGCGCACAAACACACACATAGGTGTGTGTGATCCATTTGTTTAAGGGAGGTGGAAACATACCTAATATTTACATCAAGCACCTGGGGAAATCTTGTGATTAACTATAGTTTAACTGAAAACAGGAATTCCAATCTCTCTCCAAAAGTATAAGTAGTAAGAGAATAGGCAGGGGAAAGAAAAAGCCTCATTCTTACTATTATTGAATTAAGTTAAAAAGAATATTTAGGATGCACAAGAAAAATCTATGTTGATATTTAGATTGCCCTAAATATCTTTGCTTAGAAGCCTAAGGTTTCTTTTGCTCCTGCCAATTGTTAAAAACAGGAAATTTGTTCTTTTTGAGGAAGATTAGGCAGGTTTAAATCCTGCTGCCCTCAATGTGATCTGAGTTAACATCTTAGTGCCTGGACAAAATATTTTATGGCAATTATCACCCCAACACACAGTGAGAATAATGGTGGTGCTGCTTTCCCAAGCACATCTTCCAAGTGGGTGTCACTGAGGCAGAGTTGTTGTTACACACAGCATTTGTCAGTGAAGGGTCTGGGCCTTGTCTCCTGAGAAAGTACTACCTTGAGTGCCTTACCTTGGTGCAGGCCTAGAAAGCACACATTTGGATCAGGAGTGTTCATGGGGTAAAATGAACCTGGATCTAAGAGGGCCTCACCAGGCGAGGGGCAGAGGTTGTTCAGGGACAAGGATGCTCACTTGGCCAGGTTGACAAGGCCTAGGGTTTTCCCAAAATATCAGCTGTTGGCCACTAGGGCAGGTGGGCATGAGGAGAGCCCTAGGCTAGTACAGTGGCTTTCACGTCCATGCTTCTAGATCCCTACCCTCTCCCTCCACCTTCAACCAGAGAAAATTGTCCCTGCCTCCATACTTCCGATGCTGCTCCAAATAGAAGACCAGAAGCAGGAGGGGCGCAGGACAGTGAAGTCCTGGAATCTGTCAAAATAAGCCCCTCTTGCCAGCTGTCCTGTCTTCACAATAGTACTCATTTGCCCCAAAGAATTGTCACCCACCTAGTTATCTTAAGACAGGATCTCTCACGTAGAGGATCCCAAACCCCACACCCCATTCCCTGGCAAACTACCTCTATTCAGTTTGTGTCCAGGAGGCTAAAGTTAGGGCCCTTTTTCGCGTCATCTGGGCATTTTACCCAGGCTCCCCAGGAGGTGAAGGGTCCTGTTGCCCCTCAGCTTGAGTCTCATCCTGCTTCGGTCTTGTCTGGAGCTTTCGGGCAGCTCCTTGTTTCGCTATGGCTCTGGCCCTGGGCGGGTTGGAGCTAGAGGACTCTGGTTCCCAGCAACATCATAATGGGAGCCGGCTGGCTGCAGAGTCGTGCGGAGGAGAGCTGGGAGCAAACTCACCAGGGGCAAAGACTTGGTAAAGGGCTAGGTTCTCCTGCTGGCCGCCTCAGCTCTTGCACTTTGAAAAGAGACACCAAAAAGTTCTTAGCCATAAAATATATGCACGAGCGTTTGCGCATGAGAGCCTGACCAATGTATTCAAATGCAGCTGGAAACCGAAATACCAGACCATATAGCCCTCTTCTATGAGCAGGGGAGCCAAATGCATTCGCCAAATCAAAAGTGGGGCAAAGTTCAAGAGCTGTGGGCCCAAAGAAAAGTCACAGGAAAGGAAGATTTTAAGAACACTTAGGAAACCATCATCCCTTCCCCAACAAGAACTAAAACAACAGCAATCAAAACAATATTCTTCTTTAAAATGGGCTCACAAAATGTCCTTGCAAATTGGACTTTTCCGCAAACAGGAGCACTGGGGTGTGTGCCTGCACTTCTCGCTCTCCCCCCTCCCACAAATAATAATAACAGTGGAAATGTCTTAATAATAACGACGGGTTAAATCTAGTCTTTTGTTCGTTTTTAAATGTGATGGACTTAAATTCTTGCTCACTGTGGGGCCCTGACACTCAGAAGATTACTTACTAAAAATCTTTTCCTAGAAGAATCCTATATCTCCATGTGTAATAGAGCTTCTTGTAGCCCCATAGTCACACAGGAATGCTCACCATTTCAGATAAATACTGTTTACTAAGGGGTGGGGGAACAGGAGGGGTGTAGGGAACACATGACCTCAAATATGAATGAAATCCAAGCATTCTTACAATTTTGCACGTTAAAACCTTGATCTGTCCATAGAGAAGAAAGTGAATTGCAATTTTGAGAAGCTCTATTAACAACTTATAGTTATAAAAAAATCTAGTGTTCTACTAGATGACTTATTTATGTCTCCAATACCGATTCACATAAAGTAATAAATCATCTTTACATGCCCTCTGACCGATCATGCAGCTAGAATTATTTTTTTTCTTTAAATACCTCCATCTCCGGCCTTAAAAAATTAATAAAAATCAAAATAAAAACCACCACTGCATTTTAAATTTAAAAACATTATGTGACTAAATTAAAAACTTTTTAAAAAAGGTAGAGGGGTAATTCCACATGGGGTCTGTGTTTTGTAAAACCCTCAGCTGGGTTCTTCCAAGCGAGGCAGTACAAAACAAGTGACTAGCACATGCCCACAATGATTCCTAAACACCCCCAATCCTGATTCCCAGATAATGATAGCTATGCTGAGTACTACACAATAGGTCTGTCTTCGTAGAATTCTTTCCATGGGACCCTGTAAGATCAGGGTTCACCCACTCACTGACAATTGCAACTGCAAGGGGAGAATTTAGCCCAGAAGAGAAACTGAGACTGGATCAGCCGACCTGGACAACTCAGCTACAGCTATGGGATGGAGCATACTTTCACTTGGTAGTGAAGGTCTCTATTGTCTCTGTCCTCTAACCATCCTTTTGCCAGCCCCAGATGCACAATGCCTCAGCACTTCTCCACGGACATTCCATATTGCTATCAAATGGCTGGTTTTCTCACAGACTGGGGTATTTGTATTAAATTTTACATGATGAATATTTTGTTTTTTTAAAGTTACCTTGCTTCCGCTGCAGCATTTATTGTGTGTTATCACTCCCACCCCTCTCCCTCTTCCCTTTTCTCTGAAGATCCTTTTTCACATGTTCAAGGAATGCCAACAGAGACCTAAAAAAAACTAACTAATTGAGCTTGAGTCAGCATTGGCCAATGTCTGCTTATCATGCTGTCTAAATTCTTTTTTTAAAAAAATTTTCCCTCAGAATATTATGTGCCTTTTACCTTCCCCCATGCAGGTTGCAAAGAAAAAGAAAGAAAGGAGAATAAGAAAGAAAACTATAAGAGCAGCTACAGTGGGCTGGTGCACTGAAGACAGCTGTGTCTCACACGGAGAACGTCTCATGAGCTCAATGCACAGACACACCAGGAAAAGAGCTTCTTTCCTTGCCGCTTTGAGAAGCTGTTCAATTGTTTCCCTTCCCGTACGTAATAACTCCCGGTTTTAAAAAGAAAATGTACGCGTGTCTCTACCAAACCCAATCTAATTTGTCCTGTTTCCAAAGTGAACTTGTATTGAAAGTGAAGTTTTCATCTCGAGGTCACGTCTATGTGCCACGTCCTACCATTTGAGCTTCATGCTGTACTGCACACAATCAAATCTGGCCTTTTGGACTTCTTTCTCCATCCCCCCACCCCCACTAACCCCATCTTCACCAGCTCCAGCCCTAGATTCCTTCCATCCCCCATCACCAGTTTGTATGCATAAGGAGAACACTTCCTAATTTACACTCAAATATGAAATCTGCAAGAGACATAATCTCCAAGGCTGGGGCGCTTCCAGTGAGCCTAGGTGCAGGCTGCCCAGCTGCGGCCATGCTCGCATGCTTCCACAGGAGCACGATCTGGACCACATTAATCTGCTTAATTTCTTTTGTGGGTCTTTCCTTGCATCGAAAGAGAGAGGCTGGTATGTGCGAAGACGTTTAGGAGCTGGTATCCTTAAATCTTTTCAGGAAAAAAAGCCACTGCGAAGCCCCAAGTTACAAATAAATGGATGAAAGTTGAAGTTAATGAAGCCATTCCGACTTTCTTTTAGAAATTATCTGAATTGCTCTCTAAGCAAAGGGAATGAATAAAGTAGGGTGGCGAATTGGGGTGTGAAGGCAACTCAACAAGGAATGAAAATGGTGCCGGGTCCTTGCTTCGCACGCAAACTGAAACCTGTGTTGCCTTACTGAAGATAGGTGGTAGACTCGCTACAATTACAGTTCGTCCACTTCAAAGCCGGGCTCCTCTCTAGTGCGACTTTTAGCTGCCTCTGCCGGGTAGGTTCAGCAGCTATTGTGATGTTTTCAAACCATTGCTTTAGAGGGGGTGGGGAGAATAAGATATGAGGACCGGGTGTGGACTTCAAGATCAAGATGAGGTGCACAGCAAGGTGTGTGTTTAGCGCAGCTGCCTGACAGAGCAGGTTTGGTAACTTAGAGTTTAGTTAGGCAAAATGCAGTCTATGAAAAATAAGTTACCAGCCCTTTGCAACAGTAGCTTCCAGTGGACTTATTTTTCTCTCATGTCCAGACGGGGTCGTCTATTGAATGAGGCTCTTTTATTTTGCATGGGGCAGGGGATTTGTGACCATGGTCCCCCCTTTTATTCCTCTCTCTATGGAAACCCAGATCATGGGGAGAAATATGCGAGGCTGAATAAAGAGAAGCCGCAGAAAGGAGCGCTTGAGAGCGGCATCTGTTACACTTGGGAAGTTAGACTGACAGGAGAGGGCCAAGGAAACCTCTCCAGTAGATTAGTTAGAACAGCAAGATTTGACTATATGCAGATATATTCTTCAAAAATCAAAACACCTTATGTGCAAGAGAAGATAATATCACAGCTGTTAGAGGATGTGATTGCATCTGAATTCAATAGAAAATATCTATATTCATGGAAACAATTTTTAAAATAACGAAAGAAAAAGGAAGAGAAAGACAAAAAGGAAAAGAAAAAGACGATGAAGACGGTTTCAGCTCCTGACAAAAGCTATTCTTACATTAAAGACTGCAAAACGATGGTGTAAAAAAACCTGTCCCTGGGCTCAGATTTCCCCTCCTCACTTCTGCCTCCTACAAGCCTGGGGCAAATGGTCTGATCTACTTAGGCGGCTGGAAAAAACAGGTACGGGGAGCAGAGGCCATGGACAAGAGAAGGTTGATTGAAAGAACTCAGGCAAGTCAGAATTGGAAATGGATCCCCTTCTTCAAGCAAAATCCTTATCAGTTGATAATTACCTTAACTCCCAGAATGGTCTAAGATTAGTAACTCTTTCACCCAAATGAACTCAGCTACCAGCTACCAGGTGGGGGTGGGGAAACTACCAACAACAACATGGCAATGATCATGATCATTTTTCACATAGGGTTTCTTCATCGTGTTTCCCTCTGAACTCTGAATTGATCTGACACAGACGGGCAACTGGATCCTTGAACAAGCAGCCTAACAGAGCACCTAAATACTTTCATTTTTGTTTGATTTTGACAAGTTCTTGTTTCTCTGGGAAGCAGAAGTTCAGGCACAAATGAGATTGCATACTTGCAAAGGAAGATGCACACAGTTGGTAGTAAAGAAAAGATGTTCCTCAGCAGAAAAGAGAAAAAGGGGGAGCAGTGTGCAAGCGCTTGAGAGAGACACAGAGAGAGGGGAGGGAAAGAGAGAGAAGGAAGGAGAGAGAGAAAATGAGAGATGGAGGGAGAGAGAGAAAGAGAGAGAGAGAGAGAGAGAGAGAGAGAGAGAGAGAGAATGGAAAACATCAATTTCTAGGTTAAAAGCAGATAAGCCCTTACATGGGCAAATGAAGGTACAATTTGAATGAGGGAGCAGGAGGAGGGGGATATTTTCCGCCAATAATTACTAAGTGTTTATCTTTTTCTCTTTTTTAAGAGCGAAAGAAAGAAATAGATCTCAACCAGTTGCCAGGTTTTCCTACCTAATAGACACGTTTACATTTACTAATAACAGCTCCTATTGCTCTGAGTTCCCATAAGAAATCACTCATTTCCCAGGAAATAGATGCTCGTTAGCTATATAAAGGAATGGCAGAATGAGCTCACCTTGTTTTTATTTTTTCTCATTTTCTTGCATTTTCTTCAGATCTGTCTTCTTAGAGAAACTAATGCCTTAATGACTTTCTGGTAGCAGCAAGCCTTCTTTTATTTCTGCTAAATATATGAAAATGTATGCAAATTTAAATCAAGCTTAACCTAGGAGCTCTTGCAATATATTTAATGGAATTTCAAACCAATAAGGGAACTCTGATGCCGTCTTCTGTAAGTGCAAATATAATTACGCAGTTAGGTTACCTCCAAAATTATGCAACGAAAGGTCATTTTTTAACTTCAGAGATAGTGTTCAGTATCGAGTGTTGTCTTTTCCCAGCTAGAGCAAATCTAAAATCTTTGCATTTTTCTCCACTCTGCTTCCAAGCAATGCCTTTTCACAGGGGTGGTGGAGCACATGGACTTGTCTTTTCCTAACTTATAAAAGCTCAGGAGGAATATAAGTCTTTCCTCCTTTTTTTTTTTTTTCTAACCAAAATGTAAAAACAGTCCTGTCTTCCCAAGCTTAAAGCAAATTGAAGCTTGATGGGATTGGGGAAGAGGGAGGCAGTACTTGATACCAAACAGCCTGCCATTTGTCTCTGAATGTCTTGGGCACATGAAATGATTCACATTTTCTTCACTTCGTCTGCAGGGGCTGGGGTGTGAGTGTTAAGAACGATATTCCAAGAGGACAGCATAGGGCATGGAGTTGTGAACTCCTGTGCACCTATTGGAAGTAGGTCTGCTGAGTGGCTGAGTGAGAGTTGTTGGCTTCAGCAAGCAGCCCCTGTGACAGAAGTTGTGGGACCTCTGAAGGAAACTGACATGGAGCAATAATAAAGCAAGGCTTCCAATTAACCAGCTGTATTAAAAAACAAACTTCAAAATCACCGAATTTTGCCAGTATCACATTAGATTTTACTTTCCCAGAATCTTTCAGTTCTTCCTTCTCTAATCTTAATTTTTCAGAAGAAACTGGGCATCTTTTTCATTCAGACCTTGGTATTCAGTTTCTTAATGAAATGAAATAAATATAACAAATTGAAATAGTTCTTAATAAAACCATGGACTTCAACTTTATTGAGTTGGGGTCCTATTGAAGATGTTGGATTGCTCAAAGTTTGTTTCAACGTTTTGTAGTCCCCCACACACAACTAACTCAGAATGCCAAGTGAGCCTGAAAAATCCCTATTCACTGAGATCAAAATGGCATTTAAACTTGTTCTATTTTTTTTCTTTCTCTGTTTAGGTTAATCTAAATAATCTAAAAGGAATTCTAAAACCCCAGTTTGCCACCTCACTCCCTCACTGTCCCTCAACCTCCACATTCCTCTCATCCTTCTTCCTCCACCATAAACACTCGTGTACTCCAGAGTGAGTGGGGGAAAGGGTTAATCAAATGAACCACCGCCACTCTGCTAGGCAGCCAATGGAGCTTAAAGATTGATTCACTTCCTGCTTGGGTCTCCCTGAAACTCCCGAGCTTCGCCAGCCTAATTTGGAAAGCGAGAACGGCCTCCTGTGCTGCCATTGGCCGTGCTCACGCCTGGCCAGGCCAAGACGCTCTGCTATTGGCCGGGGTTGGTGCCGGTAACCCACGCTAGCGGCTTTGGCTCCCCCGCACCGTAGATGTCAAAGGCTGAAGCTGCTCCCTTTGCCACATTATAACTAGTAGGGGATCCTCACCGACCATGGCCACAGCTGCCTCGAATCCCTACAGCATTCTCAGTTCCAGCTCCCTGGTCCATGCGGACTCTGCAGGCATGCAGCAGGGGAGTCCTTTTCGAAACCCTCAGAAACTTCTCCAAAGTGATTACTTGCAGGGAGTTCCCAGCAATGGGCATCCCCTTGGGCATCACTGGGTGACCAGTCTGAGCGACGGTGGCCCATGGTCCTCCACACTGGCCACCAGCCCTATGGACCAGCAGGACGTGAAGCCCGGGCGCGAAGACCTGCAGCTGGGCGCGATCATCCATCACCGCTCACCACACGTAGCCCACCACTCACCGCACACTAACCACCCCAATGCCTGGGGGGCAAGCCCGGCTCCGAACTCGTCCATCACGTCAAGCGGCCAACCTCTCAACGTGTACTCGCAGCCAGGCTTCACGGTGAGCGGCATGCTAGAGCACGGGGGACTCACTCCACCACCAACAGCCGCCTCCGCACAGAGCCTGCACCCGGTGCTCCGGGAGCCCCCGGACCACGGTGAACTGGGCTCACATCACTGCCAGGACCACTCCGACGAGGAGACGCCTACCTCTGATGAGTTGGAACAGTTCGCCAAACAATTCAAACAAAGAAGAATCAAGTTGGGCTTCACGCAGGCCGACGTGGGGTTGGCGCTAGGCACACTGTACGGCAACGTGTTTTCGCAGACCACCATCTGCAGGTTCGAGGCCTTGCAACTGAGCTTCAAGAACATGTGCAAGCTGAAGCCGCTGCTGAACAAGTGGCTGGAGGAGGCGGATTCGTCCACAGGAAGCCCGACCAGCATTGACAAGATCGCGGCGCAGGGCCGCAAGCGCAAGAAGCGAACCTCCATCGAGGTGAGTGTCAAGGGCGTACTGGAGACTCATTTCCTCAAGTGTCCCAAGCCTGCCGCGCAGGAGATCTCCTCGCTGGCAGACAGCCTCCAGTTGGAGAAAGAAGTGGTGCGTGTCTGGTTCTGTAATCGAAGACAAAAAGAGAAAAGAATGACTCCTCCAGGGGATCAGCAGCCGCATGAGGTATATTCGCACACCGTGAAAACAGACACGTCCTGCCACGATCTCTGACTGGAGGAGGCGAGGAGGCGGCCAGCCGCACTGGGACCAGCGCGGATTTCTCTTTCTCTCTCAATCTTTTCCTTGCACTCTAACATTCTTTATTATTGCTATCTTTCTAGCGCACTCTCTCTCTCCCCCTCACCCTCTCCCTCTCCCTCTCCCCACTCCCTCTTCCTCTCCCTTCCCCTCGCTCTCGCTTTCTTTCACTGGGGATTCTAACTTAAGTTGAGAAAGGAAACACACTCGCACTCACATTCAGGCTTCTCAATGTTGGTACAGTTGTATTGAGCAGTCCAGGCGGGGACCTCATATTCCCTGCTGCCCAGGCAACAGTTCCATCCAACCTTTTCTGCTGATCAATACATACTGTTTACTATGAGTAAGGTTCCTTTGGTCGCTCTTCTTTAGGAGGAGCAAAGAGTGGGGTAACGTGGGGGGCGGGGTGGGGAATGAGGGAGGGTGGGAAGACAGATGTGTGCCTCTGAATAACCTTTCAGCGCCTTGGTTATAGCAGCTGTATTTCAGGTGAAATCTGTTTTACAATAGACTAGTTTTGCATTTTTTAAAACTTCTATAGCGTTTCTAAATGTCTGCGGTGTTTTACTACAAGCTGTACACAATATTTGTGAGATAATTTGTATCTAATCGACCACTCCACATTATTATTGCTATTATTATTATTCCTTCATTGAGCTGATGGTATTTTAATTGCTTAGAAAAGGGAGGGGAAGGAGAAAATGAGAGGAGGAGGGGGAGAGATGCCTACCCATTCACCCCTCACAAATCTGTATGGAGAGAAGAGGATACAATGAAGAGAGCTGTTGATGACGATATTGGTTTATTTTTTTTTCCGGGGGGTGGAGTGCCTAGGATGGGCAGAATAGGCGAGCCTATTGGGTTTGCAAACTAGTGCGAAATACAAGAGGCGATTTCGCAGCTTTCTGCCCTACCTCCTGGAAGCGTGGAGCCACCGCAGGCTGCCACTGCGTAGATACAGGTGCCCCAGAAGGATTTGGCAGCAGCGCGGGCCTACAGAAGTGGTCTGAGTGATGGGGAGGGCTCTGCACCCACCCGGATTCCGGATGCCTGCGTGCGGAGCTCACCACTGGCTCCAAACCTCGCTAGGATGACCCCACCTCACCCTCTTAGACGAAAGACTGCCTTCATACGCTTTTGCTTTCGCTGAAGACCACGACCTGGTGACACTGGTTACACACTGGGCCAGCGCTTCTCAGTTTGGTTGACCTCTGGTTCTGAGTGAGAAACCCTTGGGGAGGAGTGAGGAGGGAGTGGGGGATAGGCACTCTCTGCTGAGTGCCAAACGACAATGAAATGATTGGCAAATGTCACAGGGATTCTGGTCCAGCTGGGTACCACCTCCTCTCTGGTGTCTGTGAGTGGGCTCATGGGGAGCTTTCTCTGACAAGCACAGCTGGTGGAAGCTCACAGCGACCAGTGAGCGAACTAGCGAGCGCCCGCCGGGGCAGCTGGGTTCCTGCTTTTTTTTTTTTTTTTTCAGTCTCCGTGTGTATGTGTCTCTGTGCGTGTGTGAGTGTGTGTGCGTGCAAACGTGTGTGCATAGATAGCTGTGTGTATCGTGTTACTATATACAATAAAACAAAAATTATAAAAAAATCTCGCTAGGCTATGTAGAGATCCCAAAAATACGCAGTTGCTGTGGCTTTATTGCTAGCTCTCAAGTCCACACGCCAGGTCCACAGGCGCACCTCATTATCAACAAGCACACATATATGGGGCCGGCCAAGCACCCGACAGCCAGCAGAGGCTGGCCGACCTGGCTGGGGTCTCCGGACGGACACGCTCTTGTTGTCCGCCGGCCGACCTTCAGGCTCAGCTGCGGTAGACAAAGCTTCAAACTACCTAAGGACCAGAAAGCCTCGAGGATGCGCTACTACGGGCTGCCAGGCCTCTGGTCCACCACACTGTGTCTCTCCCAGCTGCAGGTCGAAGCGCATGTGTTAATTCAAATCCCTGACCGGTTCACTTTTTTGTCAAGCTTCCACATTCTGTTAGTAGTTAGATTTTAGTTATGAGATTTTTTTTTCCCCATAGAGTTCATATTTTACAACTGTTTGGGGGTTTTCTGTTTGTTTCGATGGTTTTTTCTTTGCAGTTAAACGCTATGGTTCAAACCTGAGTTAACCCAAATATTTCTGCCGACTTTATAATTGTACAGTTTTGTATATTAAACGTTTTTGAAGTTATTAATTTAAAGAAAGATCATTTAGTTTATTCATTTAGTAACTGATGTATAATAAACGCTATTTTCATTAAGAGTTGCTTTTTCAACTATTTTATTCAAATTGCCTATTGCAGTTGCCAGCAATTATTTATTTTCAATAAATTCTGCATTGTGTTTAAAAGGAAATTCTTTCAAAGATGAGTTGGGTGTCAAAAAGAAAACAATTCTCTGTAATGTTTGATGTGAACAGTTTTAGTCAAGGGATTTATATTGACGCAATATTTTATTGTTGTAAAAGATTAAAAGGTTTAAATAAAACATTTTTCCAAAAAAAAAATCGGTTTTCCTCTCCTGGCCTTATTGTGTGCTGTGTGAAGTGGAGCTTTTAAACAGAGGCACGTTCTGGGTGAGCAGCGCATCTGCTTTGCTTCAGTTTAGAAATCATTAGTCATTGTTTTGATTCTTGATTCTCTTCCTCTGACTTTTGGCCTTTCAGCTCAGTCCTGAAATACATTCGTGCTCGCACAGTGTGGCCTTTCCGTGCCCCCACGCCCATGCTCACACAAATCACACCTCAAATGGTGGGAGAAGGCGTGGGGAAAGGGGTGGTTCATTTTAGAAGGTGCAATTTTATTAATGTTCTCCGAAAGGAGAGTGCCTGTCTCAGCCATAGGTAGACCTCTCTTGGAACTTGCCACCTCCTGAAACAAGACCCAGACCTTCCTTGAGGCTTTCACCTTGCCTCACTGCACCCACCCTTTTTTTTTCTTTATCCCCATTCCCCCTCGGTGCCCTTCTGGTATGTGAGCCCCTGTTACCCTGATGAGGACTGGGAAGATGATTATATGTAAGGAGAAGTATTCTTCTTTTTATGGCTCTCCCTGAACCCAGAATCCCAGGTTAACTGTTAGTTTTGCCCATTAAGGCTGAATTCTGTCTATTCCTATTTGTGTATGGGGAGATAAAAAAAAGGTTACATACAGACATTTTGGTGGAAAGTTTTAAATACTCTTCTTCCCACTCCTACATAAAATTTCATCTGTATTATTTAATTTCAGAAGATCCTCCATAAAATAAGGTGCTCTTATCTGTAGTGATGGCTTAGGAGTAACTTACCAAATCTGAAGCCGTCCTAAGGTTTTACATGTACACTCATGTCTTCTCCTACTACTTTGGTAAGTGCATATGATGAAATAAACAGACATTTAACCATAATTTCCCAGCAGTAAAACACTCCCCAATTCATACTCTGAAGTAGGTGGTTTTTCCTTAGACAAAGCAAAATTATTTAATCATTTTAATAGGTAGTGATTATCACATGTAATATCTTGCATTTTTCAGATTGCCTAATGATTTACAGCTGCATGTTGCACCACACACATGTGAGTGTTGTGTATGAAATATGCCACATGTTGTGTGTATACTCATGGGCATGTCTCTTTTTATAAATGATACTGATTTTATAGAGATGTATCTACAAACACAAAAGCCAGAAATCGCTGGTTCTCTTTTGGTTCATACCAACTAATCTCTTTATCTTTCAATAGCCTGTAAAATATTGAATTGACTAAAAAATCATAGTTTTCTTACTAAAGTACACAAAAACCAACTTGCAGCATACCCTGAGCTCTTTAGTGGAGCCATATGCAGATACTTTAGGAGACATTTTCATAAACATATAGATATAGACTTTTATTACTATTTATAAATATTTTTACTGATACGTATTACTGATACATATATTTTATATGTATTTAACAGACTTGTTTCCTTTACTGCCTCTTTTCTTTTTCCTGAATTATAACCAAGTCCTAGTTGGCTTTTATGATGACCTTATCAACCTCTTTGTATCATAAGCATAATATTTTCATTAAATATCAGGGGATATTGGTGCCTGGGGCTTCGCTTGTTTTCAGGTTGCTGTTACCCATGCTCCTGCCCAAAATCTTTTTAGCAGCAGCAGCTTTGTCCTCAGTTTCACTCAGGCCTTCACAACAGTAGCCCTATCTCACATAAAATAAGAATTAGTAGGTTCAAAAGGAACAATAATACTTAATCATATCTAATGCTATAAAGACAAAAAAAGTTTTATCCCCATCACCAGATCAGAGCAGTAGAAAATGCAGAAGTTGTGGATGGGATTAGGATGTGAAAAGAGTGAGTATACAGGTGCTACAGATGTATAAACAAAGTCAAATATGTGAATCGAGTATATATATATATATGTGTGTGTGTGTGTGTGTGTGTGTATAGACATAGGTTAGTTGTCTATATGGCTTTGGCTCTCTGAATGCATAACAAAAGAGAAATAGATTACTAAACTCAAGGGTTTATCTTTCCAACAATAAAAGAAGAAAAGAAATATTATTCCTGGAAATGGGTTTCTTATCTTTAAAAAGAAAAGGATGGGGTAAACTATTGTTTAAATAAGTACATGAGCTGTGTTTGTCTTCAATAAAATCAAACACTGGTCCCTTGGAAGTATTTAGCATTCACATATTTCCCTTGCTCACATGTCAGTCTGCTGTTGTTGTGTTAATTGCTTGTAGGCTTTAAGTAGAAACACAATTTTCTGTTTTTATTTAAAATATATTTTTTTTAGGAAAAGGGAAGAGAAGAAAGAGGAGAATGGCAAAGTAAAAATGGTTAGAGGTTAAAAAGTGGTTTTCCAAAGAGAAGAATGCATTTTTCCCACCTGTCAGATCTTTTTAAGGACACATATGAAACCTCAGATTGTGGAAATTATATCTATGACTTCGTACTTAGAAATCTAAACATATGACCCTTTCAAAAATGTCTTGAAAGGAATAAAAAGCAACAATGCAAAACAATACCATTTGAATTGATATCACTCACAGTCACCCATTCTGTAAAATAAAAGGGTAGAACATTCTTTATACCTGCCCCCAATAGTAGTTTTAAAATAGAAATCCTCCAACTTGCTCATATACAGATGTTAATTTTTAAAGCATTAAGAATAGTGAATATAAAATATATTTGAAATCAATTAAGGCTTTTTTATAAGATAAAATAAAAGTGCCTTTTCTCAAGAGTACTGCAAGTGGAACATTTTCAAAATTAGGGGATTATTTAAAAGCATACAGTATCAAAAACAAAATCCAGTTAACTTCTTCAACCTTTAAGAAGGAGAGGGTGGATGAGATCACACACAAGGATCTAGACTACTGTCCCTTTAAAGAGAATTCACAAAAATATACCCTTATGCATTCCAGTAAAAAATGCATTAGGTTACTATGCTTTCTTTCATAAGTATGAGAATAGAAGTTACACCTATTCACACATTATCTAACTCACTAGCTAGAACACTGGTTTCTCTTTACAACACTATTTGTTATCAGGGGGATTTGGTATAAGATGAGTTCTTCTTAGTTGCCTTCCAAGGGGCTTTGATTATTCAACTACCAAAAGGGCCTTATTATGAGGCGATCTCAGCCTTGAAGGGCCGAAATCACTGGACAGCTTACTTTTGAGTGAAACTCTACAGTATTTCATACAAGTATATGTGTATAGATACATATAGTCATAAACCTGCTCCCTCCCCTTCCCAATAATCCCTCCCCTCCACACTTACACTTAAACAGGCCAATTTAACAGAAAGTAGACTGTCCTCAAAGACAGAAAAGAAAGAGATCAACTCACTGACTGATTCATTAGGTTTATCTTTTCATCTCTTCTGCTACTCAATCTGTGTCCATGCTATTGTGGTATATATAGCCATTTGAAAAGAGAAAAAAAAATTCTATCAAACTCTTGTTTTATCTATATGTCAAAAACCTACCTTGAGTGATCCTTTCCCCAACTCCAAGGCACACACACACACACACACACACACACACACACACACAGAGAGAGAGAGAGAGAGAGAGAGAGAGAGAGAGAGAGAGAGAGAGAGAAGCTGAATTGCTTGCTAGCACTGTCATCTTGTAAACAATGCCTTTTATGTCAGCATTGGTTCCTGGGAGGAAGAGGGTCATACAAACATTTTTAATACTGATTGCTTCTCATCTTCCCCAGTTATTTTTCACATACTGTAGAATCCCATTATAATGTGGCTGATTATCTCCAAGATTTGGCCAGACTGGAGACCAGCCCTTACCCTGCCCATCTTTCACAGACATGGAAAATCCTGCTATAATAATAAAGTGTAAAGCTTGTGAAGTGGGTGTTAGTACCCCTGACACACACAGACCAATATTAAAAAGAGATTTGTTCCACTTAATTTATATTTTGTAAGAGATTTTTCCTACCATAATTGTGGCAATCCGAGCACAGAAAACCACATACATACCCATATCACCTGCAAAGATCACTGCTTGACATTATAGTTCTAAAGCCCAGAAAATAGAGGGTATGGACCAGGGGCAGTATTTTGTTGAGCTTCAAATTCCAAGCTGCAGAAAGAACTATCTGGGTGGACTTATTGCATAGAGGAATATTATTTTCTTAATATTTTCTTATTCATAGTCTATCTTTTGAGATATTGGTAGCATTTGTGTTTAATTAACATCATTTTTTCTATAAAATGTATCACCACAGGAGCACATGTATATGTGTATGTAGAAAAAGGTCAGAATCAAAAGTCTGTCTTGAACCTGTAGTGGTCTAGAAAAATGAACACACACAAAAAAATCAAATTTGTGAGATATGTTGGCATAACTGAGGACTGTGTCTGTTCAGAACAGTTCACAGTAGCCACTGTTAAGGGATAGGGTTTGTCTTGCTTCCCAGTGTACAGCAGTTCTCTACAAATGAATTCTTTTCATCATAGAAAGAGAAGGGATCTATGTGCATTTAACCTGAAAATCTGAATTTTGAGCCTTCGATTGGAGTGAAAGTGGTTGAAATCCTAGATAAACATACTTTCTTTAATTATCTTCATTTTCTATGTATTTTCCTGGGAGAAAAAACATTAAATTCTCCAGATTTTACACTAAAAGTGAAACTAAAGTAATTTTTCAAAGTAGCTTTTTCAGAGTCCTCGCCCTATCACTGTCCATGGACCAGTGAGCAGTGTTGGCTCTGTAGATGCTCCCTGCCAGTCTCCTTATGGTAGTTCTAAGGAAGTTAGTGTGAAAGGGATTGCAAAACAAAAGGTCTCCTGCCTAACCTGACAGCTCAAGCCTCTCATCTATAGTGGAAGTTCAACTGATAAGAACAAGTTCTATAGTCTCTTCTACCCCTTAAGGCTCTGCTTCTGCATGTCCTAATTTGAGTCTTCTGTTGAATTAGAAAACTAACTAGCTTTGTTTTCAATGAATTAAAAATATGTCTGAACAAGTGGATAATTTCAAAATTGCTGGCTTGAAATCATTTTATGTTCTAGAGCTTTCTCTGAAAGCTGCGCTTTGTACTATTGCATTTATGCATGATTTTGAGAACTCACAAATACAAGAATGTAAAATAAAGGCAATAATAATCTTTTTAATTTATGTGCCATCTTTCCTGTGTAAGGATTCCTAGGCACTTTGGAAATGATGCACACACTATACTCTGCAACAACCAATATGCAAATGAAAACAAAATGACCACTTCAGGCCATTCAAAATGACCACACTCAGTCCATGCAAAAAGCTCATTAATATCAATAGGCACCCTGTGCACAATTGAAGGCCAGTATATGCTATGGGTCTCATTCATTGCTGTGTGAGAGTATGAAAGTTCATGGGCTCACATCTCAAAGGAATCAAGCCCTACATTTTAAACTCATGTCATATAGGAGAAAAAAGGCAAATAAAATAAATTCACATACATTTGACAATTGTTGGTTAAATTTTGCTTTGAGCCTTTTGGAGAAAAACAAGTATTTTGGTAACTGAAAGACCAGCAATAGTTAAAGGTAGTTGTGCGTTTAAGATATGTGACATTTTAAATTAAAATTGTTATGAACATTTGTAGGAAAAAATTTTACGGAAAAAATAGCCAGTTTTTAAATCATGGTCTCTCAGCTGCTTCTACATATGTGTGTGTGTGTGTATATATATATATATATATGTGTGTGTGTGTGTGTGTCTGTGTGTGTTTTTATATGCATATATGTGTGTGTGTGTATACAAAAACAATTAGGACACACACTATGGGGTAATTACTTTAAAAGTATTAATTGAAACTGTCTTAAATTAATAACCACCATGTCAGTAACTCTCTCCAAGCTCCACTACCACCACCGACATTTCAGTCTGTATTTTGTGAAAATGACCAAACTGCTCAAATGATGGGGGAAGGTGGTATGTTTTAAATGAATTAAGTTAAAAGGGCACTTTCAGGGCACAGACCCTTAATAGTTTAATAGACACTAATTTATTTTCTGGCTCATTTTTAACCCCTTTGACATTGAGATATGCGATAGGAATGGTGACTCCTCTTTAGCAAAAGGAGTGCAAATTATACTATCATTACTTCCTGATAGCATGCAATCATTTTTTTTTAGTTTTCTGTAAAACACACCAAAAATCAACCTACCTGCAGTGAAGCTGAGTATTTACTGGAAAATATTTGTTGCTCTAAACACTTTACACCTGCCCTGACCCTGTTCCATGCCTCTGGCTGTCAGAATTGTGCAGTGCCTGTTCAAAGCTCAATGTCAAATTAAGGAGTGACAAGAATGGGGCAGCATAAATGATATCTTAAAGCTATTCTCCACCTTTCCACATACAAACATATCAATTTCAAAACGTAGCACTTTTTTTGCTGAATACTATATTCAGATTTTATATATAAGTTTGCAGAATAAAAAATAGCAATATTCAATTTAACAAACATTTATTGAGTGCCTACTATGTGCTAGACATTGTTAAAGTGGTGTGTGAAATGTGTGGAGTAAGGAAAGGATCTTGCTGAGAAGAGCTAACAATCCCTAGAGTAAGATAAGAAATAAGATAGAAATGTACACAACTAGCTGTTCATTAAGTGAGTGCTAGAAATATGTGCTATTGTCAATGTGGGTGCCACTACTCTATATTTTTATTGTTACTGTTTTATAATAAACATTCACACTCAAACACAGCATTCTCTGTGCTATTTTAATAATATTGTGCATCCTTGTTGAACCTGGGTAGATGAAATTGTTAGTTGACATATACATCTACATACTAAAAGTATTTATTTGCAAGTTCCTGTAACTGAATTAGATTCTGATGAACTTGAATTCTTTTTGTAAAGAAATTTTATAAGGGATAAAGTTAGGGGAGCATAAACATATTGTAAACTTCTAAAAATCCCTTTCTATCCCTCCACTCCTCACTTGGAAAACTAGGGTTAGAAGGCAGGTAACCTGAACAACATGAAATAGTCCCCTCCTCTTATTTTCAGCTATTTCCCAATTAAAGGATTAGTCAGTTTCGAAGTTCTGCAACTAGTAACTTAAGTTAGTGGTTGAGTTAAGGAGGAGGGAAAGCTTCACCAGCAGGTGCTGGGAATCAGAGTCCAAAACAAGGAGATTCTGTGTGATGTTTCTGCTCCCACTATGGCTTTCATTGCATAAAATTTATAATGTGTGATAAAAAAAATTAGACAAAGATCAGCAAGAAAAATACATTTGCAGACCTGAAATGAAATTCTTGTTGGAAAATTTAACGGTATTGTGATTTAAAACAAGGAAGGGAAAAAAATACCCACAAGCCTGGTAAGAGCCTTCTGTAACCAAATTGTTCCCAAATAAAAGTTGGCTTCACTGAGATTTTCTGTAGTGCTTTCCTGTTGACGAGTAATGGATGAATTCATTTCTATGAATTCAGCAACCTGAGGGGAAATGGCATTGACGTTTAGAGTGTGACTATTTAAGTGACTTGTTAGGATGATATTCAGAGCTTGAAGAAACCTGAATCTCTAAGAATACCAATCATTAAGCATGGAATGCATTCTGTCCTTCTTTTCTTTTCTTTATGTATTTTTTTCCCTTTTAGAAATGTATTCTAGAAAATAAAGTTTGAAGCACTATTTCAAAATTTCCAATTATTTTGGGGAAAATATTCTCAGTGTGAAATAAGTTCCCTAACACTGATAAAGGAAATAATCAGAGGAATAAGAAAATCATTCTCACGGGGCCCGCAGTTGTACTCTTAACACAGAGGAATGAGAAGCAGGAGCATGCTTATGGTAAGGGAATGGACTGGAAACCTAGTAGACAATCTCATGACCATGTTGTCTTCCTAGCTAAGCCTTCCAGGACAGACTGCCACTTGTGTTCAGGCATGCTTTCCAGGGAACAGAGATGAACTGAGGTACAGTTGCATCAGTGCAATAGCAAGCAGTGCTCCAACGGGATTCCAGTTGACTGAGTAAATGCATTTTGAGTTTGTCAACATCAATCAAGATGTATTTATGTCAGTATCTTGGCTATGATACTGTACTATAGTTTTGCAAGATGTTACTATTGAGGGAAACTGGGCAAAGGGCACATGGGTGTTTATGTATTATACTTACAACTTCATATTTAATTATCTCCAGTAAAATTTTGATTAAAAATCAAGGCATAGCTTTAACAATTAAAAAATAGCTAACTCAAATTATTGTATAATTCAGTAATTTTCATGACTTTAAATATTGACCTTTCATTTTTCCATTTTTTTTCTATTTTTTTTTTTTTTTTGTTTGTTTGTTGGGGAGGTGTTGGGGATAGCAATGTCTGAATAAAACTGGCCTGGTCTGAGTTCTTCTTGAACTTGTGACAAGCTACTGTCTCTGGTACTTACAGAGCCCTCAATCCCACACTCAGACAATAGAAACCCTGATTATCCACCCGGAATGGTTTCAGGTTGGTTTTTAGTCCACTCCTAGCTGAGATGACTGCTTACAATATCAGCTCCAACTGGAACCCAGGGAATGGCAACTCAATTAAATGAGTACTTGAGGAATAACTCTCAAAAACTAGGTATGGAATCCTTGGAGGAAATTTGGTTTTAATAATTAGAGAACTATATATTGATTCAACAAACATTCGTTGATCACCTACCACATACCAGAATTTTGAAATCAGTATAACTTTTGGGGATTTTTTTGTACTCTAGATTTTTACTCTGGGTTTGAATTTCAAGTCTGCAGCTTAACTGGCTGTTGGGACTTTGAGCAAGTCCTTTAACTTACGTGTCTCAGTTTTCCTGCCTATAAAATGGAAATAATAATTGTACCTATCTAATAGGATTGCTATAAAAATAAAAAATATAATCTACACAAAGTGCTTAGTTTGATGCTCAAAATGTAGTAAGTGCTCACTTGATGTTAACTTTTATTGCTTTGCTTGCTTCTCTTCCTTTTCTATGGTCTATATTATAAAGGACATTGTGATATGGTTGATTTGAAATTTATTTAAACAGAGTGGAGAGGATTTTTTTTTCAGCATTGACTATTATGGTGCTTCACCACATCTTTTTTAGTTACTGGAACACATGTAACAGTTGACATTTATATGAGCAACACACGAGAATTTTTTTTTCAGAATTATGTATAATTCCCTGGACATTAACTGTAATGTAGGACCTTGAGAGTGATATCAACAAGACAAGCTAGAATCTCTTCTGATTTTTTTAACAAGGCAAATAAGTCAAACACCTTGGTACTGCAGCTCGATTAGAAACACATTCTTTTTGACACATCTCATAACACATTGAAATATAATAGTGTGTTGTCACACCAAGGCCAAAAATTAATGACCTACAGGGATGTTCATGGATTTCCCAACCTAAAGCATAGGCATGTAACACTACTATTCTGGTTTAACCTTTTAAACCACTAGTATATGTATTCCCATTAAGGAAGAGAATTCAAATGTAACTCCACTATAATATTGTACAAATTCCTAGAAAAAAAGGGTTAAATAGCATCTTTGTGTTCACCATCATTTATGAAAAAATCACGTTAGCTTATTTCTATACCTATTTCTAGCTTAAATCCAAGAAGGCTTCCCTGAAATTGTGAAACCTTATATTAACATGTTCTAGGTGAGAGAATTAGCAACAGCACAACTTTGACCTTTTCGAGGCTTGTGCAGTGTGATTCACTATCCATTCCTATTCTCCTGTTTACAATCTCAGTAACCTGTAGAGATAAAGCAGTATGGGCAACCAATCCAAATGCAGAATATTGAAAAGGTTAAAATCTCTGTTTATGAGTCTATTAAACGTTTATTGTCTTTCACAGACTGCACTGGGCATTAAAACTATTATATCTCATTCTGGTAATAAACATTGCAACAAGGAAGAAGTGGGCAAAAACAATTCCATTCTCAAGGCAAAATTTGTAATGAGAATACAAAATGGCACAATATGTATTAATTTGCTCCCATGACAATAATTGCAAGAAAAATGGAAAGTAGTCTGAACCTAAACCACTTATTATGGTGGAAACAGGAATTATTAAGGAATTGTAAGAAATTCTATTTAAAGAGTCTAGTCCTTAGAGTGACAACTTACTTTTTATGCTTTGGAAAAAGGTGAGAAACTTCTGAACTTCTGTAAATGCATAACCATGAATCAGCTGACTCATTTCTAGCCTGTCTAGCCAGTGTGATTTTCATTTGTCAGGTAACTGAAGAAGCTGCATGTTCTATTATTTCTATGTTTTATATTTGGATAATATCTTAAAGCATGTAGAGCTTCGTAGCATATATATACATTTTTAAAACTTATTTCAGAATATTATGGGGGTACAAATGTTTGGTTACACAGCCATAAAAATGGTGAACTCATAGCATATATATGTTATATAAAAACATGCTTCTTTTGTTTGATCATTAGGTTAGATTGTAGGCCTTATTATAAGTAGAGAAAAATCACCTTTTATATATTATCCTAATCCAAATTAGCTGTATTTAGAATTTCTATTACAAGGAAAGCTAAAATATCTGGGTATAAATCACACAGACTGCTAGATGTTGGCTGCTGTTACATTGGCCTTGATTAAAATATACTCTTTCAAGTGTGAAAAAATTTAAGTACTAGGCACCTAACACAATTTAAGACTTAGTGATTAATATATAACTTCATTTGAAATATAATATTCTAAACTGATTTTAGATTGTATTAATCATTCTTTTCTGTTTCCAACAGTTTTAGAGAAGGCACCCACTAAAGTTGGAAAGAAAATAAAAAATGAATTGATGACTATCATAATGACCTAATTTTAACACACAGTAGTTTTCTAGAGTTCTTCCAAGACTATACACTTCATCCTAATAGAATAACACTCAGTATATTGAATGAATAAATAATAAAATTCTCATACTAAAAGCCTTTATGTTACTCTGAGAAACACTTTGAAGAAGGTAAAATTCATCTTGGCTACTTATCCCTGGGCTTATTGCACTGGTACTCTTGGCCGTCCAAGCCCTATAGCACCCTACTAAGTCCTGATTATTACCTAAAGCTTTCTTCTATCCTGCTCCTTTCCAGTGAAAGACCTATACACTTACTGGATCTACTCACCATTATTGGATCAAATTCTATTTGAAGTTATTAATTTAGAAAATACAAACATTACAAAATTTAGTAAATCATTTTGATCCCTGTAATGATAATTAAGTTAATGCAATCTACTTTTATTACAGAATTATTTTCATCATATGATAAAATGCTAAAACAACAGTTTCAATTATCTGTCTTAGATTAAAGTCACTACCAGACTTCCAATCCCTGAAGTTAGGGGCTGTGTATTATTTCCCCAGAACCTAGAGATATGCCTGATGTATAATAGGTATCAGTACATTCGGTGAATGAATAACAAGAGCTACTAGTAATGATTACCTATTAAGTGTTAAGCACTGTGTAACATGATTTACATAATATTATGTTGAATCCATTAACAATGCAAATACAAGACATGTCCCATTTCCCTCATATTACAAATTAGAAAACTGAGGTTCAGAGAATTTAAGTCATTGTATGAATTATTCATTGATAGAATAATTTTATAATTTAAACCTATGTTATAGTCCAACTTCTATATTCTTTTTATGACATTCTTTTGCAAGAATTTGAAAATGGGTGGATGGTTAATTTTCCTTCGTTCTGGATGAGCAGAAAGTTTGACCGAGATTCTTATCTCAGTCCTTCATTCAAAATAGTTATTAGCTCTAAAGAAATAGGAAAGATAAGAGAGGAAAGAAAAAGATGGTTAAAGAGAAAAATAAAACAGATAAAGAGAATGAGTAGCTATATATTCCTATAGCATACTATTTTAACAATTACAATCATGCTGTATCATACATAATAGGTTATTCACTTGTCTGTCTTTTCAACTATATTGTGAGCTCTCCCAGGACAGGGAATGTGTCTTTTATTTGTTATAGTATTGCCTAACACAAGATCTAGTACATAGCTAATAGTCAAAGAATGTTCATGGAATAAATGAGAGGAGGGAATTAGGGGAGAGGAAGGGGAAAAAAAGGGGGCAAGATGGACAAGAACAATTCTGGAGCAAAGAGCTAAATGAAGTATGGATAAAAGTGTATCTGACAGGTTCACAGACTCAAATGCCTTCAGGACAGAGCAAGTAATTTAAGGGAGTGGCACAGACTGGGCATTGGAGAATAGAGAGTAGCAATGACTAAAGTGAATTGGGTAGTGCATGCTTCTTCTCAATAGATTTGTACAAAAGAGAAAATTAAAACTAGATATTGCCTGAACAAGTTGTGTTTATGGGCTGAATTTGCCTAATGGGGAAAGTTTAAGACTCTGGTCCTCAACGGCTTATGTAAATAGAAATCCATGCAAAAACAGAAGTTATCCATAATTTGAACAGATGCCTGCAATAATTTTTATTCCATTCAACAAATTTTTCTTGAGTGTCTACTATGCATCAGATATCAGGCCAGGCTCTGGAGATAAAATGGTAATTTCTGTCCTCACAGTCCATTGGGGGAAATAGAAAAATGACAAACAGATTATCCTCACACTTTATTGTCTAGAAGACACAGAAGCCTTGCTAAAATAGTATTCAACATTCTGTCTCGAGCATCTTCCTTTCTTTTTCTCCAATCCCCCACTCAAGATCATCTTTCTGCCATCATCTACCAGTCTCATACTCACCCTCTGCCTAACTCAAATCCCTTTCCAGGCCTTCCTTCCTCAGAAGTGCTTCAACTTTCCTTACACTCTAGTCTTCAATAATGAAAATTTTGTGAAGACACTTACTTGAGAATAAAAACGTCTGATCATATGAATAAAATAATCCAGGCTAAAGATATGAATGACGGCACCGTACTAACTTAAATGAGAGTATGAACTTTGCATTACATTTCCTCTTTTCCACAGCAATAACTTGTAAATAGCAACAGCTCAATAAATACTTGCCTAAACTTTAAGGTCTTTTAAAATACTTCTTTCTCCTGGGCTATTTACATTTTTAAAAAGAGCAAATAAATGATGAGAATGGTTCAAAGTATTCAATTGTGAGGAAAGCCTCCTGGTGCTATTAGCATTGTAATACAGCCCCCTTGGATGCTGGAGGTTATGGACAGAATTACAGGGATGATTCAAAATTGTGTGATAACCTACACTCTAATAACTCTGAAGCTTTAGAAGAACTGCTTGCAATTACAGATTGGTTGTCACATTGATCAAGACATTAGATTAAATCAGTGAAGGGAAAAATAGCAAAGCAACATTTGCTTCTGATATTTATTTAAAAGTTAAATTTTAAATAAACCCATGACCTCTCAAGTGGCTGCTTTTTCTGTTCTATGCTGGATTTGATACTAAAAATATTTTCAGACCTTCTAAACTATATAGAAAACAGACTTTATTCAATACCAAAAGGAGGGAAATAAGTAAAATTAAAATTGTTTTTTCACCTTCATAGTCTCCCTATAGTTTTATAAAATCATAATTCCTGGAGCATTAAACGAAAGTAGGAAATATTCCAATAACAATAAATATTTAATAAGGAAACCAGTCCGTCTCTCACTTTCTCCTGTAAAATTCTCTTGAACTTTTCAATCTCATGTTATATATACCACTTTCAACTTACTCAAGGAAACTATGCATGAGTTTGAGCAGTGCATAATTCTTAAACTAGTAAAAGAGATTGAAAGCTGCTGATTTAGGACACTACAGTTTATTTTATTTTAAACATATTTGTAAAAAGCCAACCTGTAGTATACTGCCTGTAATTATTGCTTTTGTTCCATGTGTGCAAGCCTGATCTCAGCACAACTCTAAGTTTCTTGAGGGCTGAAACAAAATCTATTTCATCTCAGTATCTCCTCAGCACATAGTGCAATGAATAACTCAAAATAGTCATAAATACTTATATATATAAATACTTACATAAATAAATGTTTGTTGATATCTGATAATGATTGCTGCTTCCTTTGTTAAATGATAAACACAGAGTATGTATAAGCTTCCCTAAGATTCAACATGTTAAAGAGTTCTTCTTGTTTTGGAGTATACATTTTTGCTTCTGCAATTGGCTCCTGGTGTCCATAATTAGCCACTTACCAACATAATTCGCCACTTGCCTTTTTTTTTTTTTAAGATATTCAGTGGCAAAGTGCAGGTGCACTTTTGGGAAACATAACTAGTTGCAGCTGAAAAATAAATGAAAAAAATAGAAAACTAATAGTGATCCCTTGACAATTAGGCTTTTAGAGTTCTAACCCTCACAGCTGTCAAACGTTCTTTAAAAATTTCCTCTCAGATCCATTGTCAGGATGGACATTTGGAAAACATAATTCATTTTAAAATACAATTATAGCACGCAAGTAAATAAAAAACAAGAAACAATTTCTGCAGAAATTCTACTAAGGAACATTTGCAAGATTCAAAGTACACTTGAGGAAAGTCTCCATTTTATAAACTATCTACCTTTCTTTTATGCAGAAAATTACCATTGAGTGAATTGTCATTTTGTACAGTATTATAACAAGTTGTAGAAGATGAAGTCAGGAGCCCAGTGGAACATCTTTTTAGCCCACTTAAAAGTTTTACACGATGGAAATTTATCAAAAGGAAAAATGTAAAACTAAAGGTTGCCATACATCAAGGGTGACTTGTGTAAAACAAAATTTAAAAAAATAAATTAAATAAAAAGCTTAAAGAAACCTACTGGCCTAGACCATTCCTAAATTCTAAACAACTCTGCGGCTATACTCAGTAGTCAACCACTTAGGGTCTTGGTTGGTATAATGTTGACTATTGTTGCAATGATACTATGTAGTAAACCAGCCTGGAAACTCAGTGAATTACAACACAATAATTGATATTCCTCCCTATGTGTCTGTGAATCATTTGGTAAACTTCTCTCTAGGACTATGGGTTGATTTGGTTTAGATAAAACATGGATTTGATTTAAATAGGTTTCTCATTTTCCTTCTTCTTCTTGGACCAGCAAAGCTGCTCAGGGTATATATTTCTCATGATGTATCACAGGAGGGCAAGAGGACAAACCAAATCATGCATGCACATTTTAAATATCTCCTGGCACCATTTCCACCAACCATTCATTGGACAAAGCAAGTCAAAAGGCCAAGTATATTCTGTTCACATTGAGAGTATATTACAAATGTACCTGGAAAAGTGTGTGGATGTATAATTCTATTAACAAGAGAGGGAAAAACCAGCATTAATAATCCAATCTATCACAGTTGGAGACATCAGTATTGACTTTGCTAAATTATAGTGCATGTAGAAGTTTCAGAATACAATATCATACAAAGAATTGTTTGAAGAACAGAGGATTTTTAGCCTGCAGAAGATAAAACCTGTTAGGGATACTAAAGAAGGAATTCCTGTCTTTGGGAAAATGGCTGGATAAAAGTCTCATTTTGCTCTAGGAGAATGTGTGATTATTTGAGACATTTCCTTGCAAGAATATTGTTTAGCAGACTGGGGAGAAAGGGAGTAGGGTTGCAGGGGCACAGACAGGTGAGTCTTTGTTCACAGAGTAGGGTTTATATAAGTTGTCCTATAGGCTGCTTTTGGTTGCTTTGGTTTTACAAAAAGGAAATTCTCGTTATTCATGTTGTTTTGTATCCTAAGTTCTTCCTTCAGTTTTCAAGGGTTTGTTTCAAAATGGAGAAGAACATCATCTGAGTCTACTGAGATATCTTG
The DNA here is from genome assembly GCA_963574885.1 of Lepilemur ruficaudatus. Taxonomy (NCBI): domain Eukaryota; kingdom Metazoa; phylum Chordata; class Mammalia; order Primates; family Lepilemuridae; genus Lepilemur; species Lepilemur ruficaudatus. Next base: position 47,517 of record CAUYRT010047920.1, read on the forward strand.
TAGACATTTTAGTTACAATGAGAAAATTAAACCTGCATAACCTTGGCAAATCACTCTCTTTCATTTCCTTATTTCAAAATTGGAGGGTTAGACTATACAATCTCAAAGGAAGGGGACAAATTAGCTAACATTTGAGTAACTTCTATGTGCCTGATTCTGTGTCGTCTGCTTTCACAGGCTCTGGAAACCCTGCGGTTCCATGCCTTTGTGATTTTACATTGTCAGTCAGCACCTATAGGTAACAGTGCTAAATAGCACAACAACTTTGTGAACTACTGTTGCCATCTAATGGCTTTTTCATAAAACTGTCCATAAAATTCACATCTGTGACCTTTCTCACAGCATTTCTTTCTTCACATTTTTCCTCAAAAGGTAATATCCACTGATTTATTCAACCATAAAATGCAGCATGATAATGAATGATCTGAAATTCTTTAAAAGAGCTTTAGTTTCAATCACTTCCAAGATAATCCTGTGGTCAGAGAACTGAATTACATCCTAGACACTGAGGTTTCAACAGACTTCAATATTAATAATAATAGCTATCCTTTACTAGCATCTACTGATGCTAGATGTTTGACATGTGTAATTTCATTAAGCAATGATCTCTTCTGTGTGCATTTATAGTCACAGCCTGTTGGGCTGCAAGACTAAACACATACAATTACAAGAACCTCATGTGCTGAAATTGTTACCAAAGTTCAACTGAATTTAGAATATTTCCTTGAAGTCCAAATACTTTGCAAAATAGAACATGCTACACACAGTGTCCCCATCATATTTTTTCACGGAATGAAAGTTCATTACCTTGAACTGTGTATTACATGACTTAGTAAGCATTGGAAGCATTTTCTAGACAGCTAACACCATTAGTAAACTTGTAAATGTCATATATTTAAAGTTCAGGATTCGAGTCAACAGTTTTTTGGACATAACCTCTATGATCACATTCATTAATCAGGCGATAGCATTGTCCTCATAGCCATTCAGAATAAAGACATTTACTCATTAAGTATCAGGTAATGTTCAAAGCACTTTACATATATCAACTTATTTCATCCTTATAACAATCCTATGAAATAGGTATTATTATCATCATCTTTTTTTATTTTTTTATTTCAGCATATTACGGGGGTACAAATGTTTAAGTTATGTATATTGCCTTTGCCCCACTCAAGTCAAAGCTTCAAATGTGTCTCTCCCCAAGACGATGCTCACCGCATCAATTAGGTGTGTATATACCCTTCCCCCCATCTACCTAACACCTGATTAATGTTATTAATATATATGCACTTAAGTGTTGATCAGTTAATATCAATTTGATAGTGAGTACATGTGGTGCTTGTTTTTCCATTCTTGGGATACTTCACTTAGTAGAATGGGATCCAGCTCAATCCAGGATAATACAAGCGGTGCTATATCACGATTGTTTTTTGTGGCTGAGTGGAACTCCATGGTATACTTACACCATATTTTATTAATCCTCTTATGTACTGATGGGCAACTTGGGTTGTTTCTATATGTTTGCAATTACGAATTTGTGTTGCTATAAACATTCTAGTGCAGAGCTCTTTTTTATAGAATGTCTTTGTTCTTTTGGGTAGATGCCCAGCAATGGGATTGCTGGATCAAATGGTAGTTCTACTTGTAGCTCTTTGAGGTATTTCCATATTACTTTCCACAAAGGTTGTACTAGTTTGCAGTCCCACCAGCAGTGTATGAGTGTTCCTACCTCTCTGCATCCATGCCAATATGTATTGTTTTGGGATTTTTTGATAAGGGCCATTCTCACTGGCGATAAGTGATATCTCATTGTGGTTTTGATTTGCATTTCCCTGATGATTAGAGATGTTGAACATTTTTTCAAATGTTTGCTGGCCATTAGTCTATCTTCTTAGGAAAAGTTTCTGTTCATGTCCTTTGCCACTTTTTGTAAGGGTCGTTTGATCTTTTTCTTGCTGATTTTCCTGAGTTCTATATAGATTCTAGTTATCAGTCCTTTATCGGATGTGTAACAGGTGAATATTTTCTCCCATTCTATAGGTTGTTTCTTTGCTCTCATGATAGTTTCCTTGGCTGTGCAGAAGCTTTTTAATTTGATCAGGTCCCATTTATTTAATTTTGTTGTTGCTGTGATTGCCTTTGGAGTCTTCATAAATTTTTTGCCTAGGCCAAGGTCTATAAGAGTTTTTCTAACATTTTCTTCTAGAATTCTTACAGTTTCATGCCTTAGGTGTAAGTCTGTTATCCACCATTGGTAGATTTTTGTGAGAGGTGAAAGGATCCCAGCTATACTACAAGACTACTGTAATTGTGCATATCATTGGCACAGTAACAGAGACATAGGCCAATGGAACAGAATTGAGAACCCGGATATAAAACCATCCTCATATAGCCATCTAATCTTTGATAAAGCAGACAAACACACACACTGGGAAAAATAATCCTTATTCAATAAATGGTGCTGAGAAAATTGGATAGCCACATGTAGAAGATAATCCTTCTTTTATAGATAAGAAACACACAAAGAATTTAACTAATTTACTCAAAAGGTACATATCAAGGAAGGACAGGATGTGAGCTGAGGCAGCTATTTCTAGGATTTGCACTGAAAGTATGTATGATATGATGCTTCTGGATAGTTAGGTAATGGGATACAATACACCTGCTTTTAGGTTGTGCAAAGGGAATTGTAGTTTTGGACCGTGAATTTTAAATGATTATAACTAGGCTCAAACACATCTTATTAATCAAAATAGGAACCATTAAATCAACATATTTTGCCAATGAGAAATAAGTTTGTTTATTCCTGTAGCATAAAATCCATGCATCGGGATGCCATGAATTCTTGGAAAGCATTTTCTGCATCCTGCTGGTTGTGGAACAGTTTTTTCTACAAAAAGTTGTAGATGCTTGAAGAAGTGGTAGTTGGCTGATGAAAGGTCAGGTGAATATGGTGGATGAGGTAAAACTTCATAGCCCAATTTGTTGGACTTTGGAAGCATTGGTTGTGCGACCTGCAGTTGGGCATTGTCATGGAGAAGATTTGGACCCTTTCTGTTGACCAATGCCGGCTGCAAGCGTTGCAGTTTTCAGTGCATCTCATCGATTTGCTGAGCATACTTCTCAAATGTAATGGTTTCACTGGGATTCAGAAAGCTGTAAGTGGGTCAGACCAGCAGCAGAACACTGAACAGTGGCCATGACCATTTTTGCTGCAAGTTTGTCTTTGGGAAGTGCTTTGTAGCTTCTTCTTGGCCCAACCACTTTAGAGGGCCCTTGCTGGTTGTCTTATAAAATCCACTTTTCATGGCAAGTCGCAATCTGATCCAGAAATGTTTCATTGTTGTTGCATACAATAAGAAAAGATGACATTTCAAAACAATGATTTTTTTTTTTTTTACTTTCGGTCAGCTCATGAGGCACCCACTTACCGAGCTTTTTCACCTTTCCAATTTGCTTCAAATGGCCAACGACTTTAGCATGGTCAACTGTGAGTTCTTCAGCAACTTCCTGTGTAGTTGTAAGAGGATCAGCTTCAATGGTTGCTCTCAATTGGTTGTTGTCAACTTCCTATGGCCAGCCACTGAACTCCTCATCTTCAAGGCTCTCTTTTGCAAAATTTCTTGAACCACCACTTAACTGTACATTTGTTAGCAGTTCCTGGGCCAAATGTGTTGTTGATGCTGCAGGTTGTGTCTGCTGCTTTATGAACCATTTTGAACTCGAATAAGAAAACAGCTCAAATTTGCTTTTTGTTTAACATCATTTCCATAGTCTAAAATAAATATAAAATAAACAGCAAGTAATAAGTCATTAGCAAAAGAAAAACACAAAGTGAGAAATGTGCATTAAAATGATGTATAACATAACTACATTTATTTAAGAATGTATTCCAATATTAAATGGCAAATTTCAACAATGATAAAATCACAATTACTTTTGCACCAACCTAATAGTATCTGATGGTATTAGTTATTTTTTTCTTCAATAGTGATCTGAGAGTCTAGACTACAGACAGTGTTTTTCTTTCTAATATGCAGTTGGTTTGGGACCAAGGAAACTCTATTTGGCCACATACTACAGTTCTAATAATTATTCAGGGCTAACTACATAATTTTCAGGGCTCCATGCAAAATAAAAATGCAAGATCTTTTGTCCAAAAGGCAAGGGGGTGGAGTGCTATTAAAGACATTAAAATATAAAACTTTTCCCCCTTATTCCACTGTCTGTTTCAAAACTTGTCATGGTATTTTTTTTTAATTATTATTATTGAATGCCACACACTCTCAGGCACGGGGATATTCACAGGGAGGCAGTGAGGTGACAGGAGGCTAGGATGCATCTGAACCAAGATTATAAACCCATAGCTCAGGCTTCATTGTCCCATCAGACTCCACTTACAAAACACAAATTCAAAGATAAAAGAATAAGAATTTCAAGGTGGAAACCACAAAGTGTTAAACTCCAAGCATGGAGCCCTTCTGAGCATATGCCCTTGTATGACTGTACTGATTAAATGTTCATGAAACAGGCAATGTAACTATTTCACAAAAATGTTTGAGGCAGTATAGTGTACTCATTAAGTCAGAGAATTTGTGTTTGAATCTTGGTTCTCTAATTTATCAAATTTATATATTACCTTGATCAAGTTATTTTTAACCTCCTAAACACTAGGTTTACTCATCTGTAAGATTTGTGGTAATAACAGTACATTTCTAATAAGACTCTTTTGAGGTTTAGGGGAGACAATCTATGTATGTACATACTGCTTGGTACATATCACTCTATAAATCTAAGGTACGCCATTTAATTTCAAAGAGGATTGGATGAGTCCATGGGAATAACTTAGAACCAATTATGTCTGGTGAAGACCTTTTCCCCAGTATACTTCTTCACCATTTCTGCAGAATGTACTCCTTCTGGATATAGCTACCCTACCCCAACTTCATCCAGATAGCAGGTAAGAGTGCTGACTTGTGAGTACAAAGTATGTCTCCACCTCTGACCACAGTTGATTGGTCTAGGGTGGGCACCAAACCCAAGCAAGGCCCAGTTAGTTTTGGGATTCAGAGGAAATGCAGTTGGGTCCCAGAAATCACTAGAACCAGAGTCTGGAACTCAGCTGGGACAGTCCTCCTCTAGTCTCTGCTTCTTTCTGTACACATGCCTCATTTTTCTTTCTTTCTTTAATTTCTGTCTCTGATTTCCATGAGATATCTCAGGACCCTCAAGATAAACTGCATTTTTGGCTTAAACTAGTTCGAGGTTGGGGCTTCTGATACTTGCAATCAAAATAGCCCTCTCTATACACCATTCTATCACAGAAATCTGATTCTAAGAATGTATTTGCACTTGTTTCCTTCTTTACCTGGATATTTCCATTCCCTTCACAATATGACAGGTAAAACACTATTCAAATTCTATCATGTGAATAAAATCCCCATCAATTATACCAATTGCACAAAGACTTCCTGGTAACTCCAGTCAGAAACAACCTGTCTCTTCTTGGAACACCTAAAGAATTATCTCTTTTGTTTTACAACCTATGACACTTACTCCATACTTTCTCAAAGCTATCACATTATTAGTTGGAAATTTGGTTTAGTAATTTGTGTCTCTCACCACAACTATTAGAACACAAACAAGGACCTATTTGGATTTTTAAATTACTATTGCTCAATATATTCTCTGAAAGAATAGCAAGTGGTAAAATTTTAATAAAACTTTATTGAATAAATGAATACATTAATGAATTAATGAATAAATCATTCTTGGAGTCAGCCAGTAGCATCCTCCTTTTACATCCTAATGTTACTAGTGATAGTGATGACTAGCTATGTTCGAATGCTCTTTGTTTATTTCCTATGTAAAAATATGGTGGCTGCAAAGAAATCATCACCTTTAACATTTCACCAATACAACAAATTTTACCAGTGGAAAAATTGCTCAATTATTAGCCCAAGAAAGCAGTCCTAACTTTTTAAGCTTCTAAATATTTCATGTGTGAGAGACCTTTATAACAACACTTGATTATTCTCTTTCTCTCTTTGCAAGCAAAACATTCCAGGAGACTGATGTACCCATTTCCACATGCCAGAATTCAATAGCAACTTTAGTCGACATCTTTTATGTTTTGATTTGGATACTAAGCCTTGATTCTAACATTATCAGGCCTCGGGCCATTGTTAAAGGGAAAAATGGAAAATTGATATGAATTCAAGGAAATAGTATGTCTTTCATAAATCAGAGGTTCTCAACTTTGGCACTTGACATCTTGGACCAGATAATCTTTTGTTGGGGGACTTCCCTGTGTACTGTAGGACGTTTAGCAGTATTTTTGGCTTCTATCTACTACATTCTAGTAGCATAACCTCCTTCTACCCAGGTGTGACAACCAAAAATATCTACAGTTATTGCCAAATATCTCCTGGGGACAAAATTACCCCTACTGAAAACCACTGATATAGAGAGAATACAATTATTTTATTGTACTGTAATGAATAAAGCGAAAATCATTTGTAATAAAATGTTTACAGAAAGCTAGAATTTTAGAATGTGAAGAGCCTTGGAAAACACACAAAAAAATCCTCTTATTTTACTAATGAAAATTATAAAGGTCAGAGAGTGAGGATACTTCTTCACAATGACAGAGTGAGGTAGGTGGCAGAGCTGTCTCAAATTCAGATTTCCTGACCCCCTAGTTAAGGTTTGGACTACCATATCATGCTCAAGTTAGGAAATCCTATTAACATAGTCCTTACTTACCAGTGGGTCACTTGGATTGCCACCTAAAATTGGTTGATTGACTATGTCCTTACCAGGACTGTATGCATAAGTTGTGGGATCCAGTGAACATTTAAAATGCAGGAATCCTTGTTTAATACACAGAAAAAAGTATCACTAAAGTTTTTTACCTCCTTTCATGATTTCTCTCTCTCTCGACCTGTCATAGTGTTCTTAAATTTGTTATCTAATGTTGCAATCCCTCAGGAACAGGAATGTGTATGAGGTGAGTTTGTGTCCAAAGGCCTGCCCCATGTCTTGATGTGTGCCCATTGGCTGTTGGGTTCTCCCTCCTGCCAGTCACTAGACCAATATGCCATGACCTTCCAGAGGGAGGAAGGAAGTGAAACAAGGCATCTCTCTTTCCCACAGTCCACTGACTCAACTCACAGTGGACAGAGGACTCCCCAAAGACAAATACACACCAGGGCTCACTCCTGGTTTGGGGTGACGGATGAGTAAGAGACTCACTCTTACCAAGGTACCTGACAAACTCCTCGTGGTACTGCCAGCTCAGGACAGGAATGGCAGCCACCATGTCCCCAGCCCAAGACTCACAGGGGCCTTAACCTTTCCCATGGAGGTGGAAGGAAGCAATAGTTTCTGGGTAGCCTTAAGTGCCCACCGGGGAATTGCAGGGATTGCAGGTGAGGCCAGGGTCCAAGCCCCTGTTGCATGTTCCACTTTCTCATTGGATTTTATGTACAAAACACAATTCAAAGATAAAATTACAAAGAATTTCAATGTAGTGACTGTAGAGGGTTAAACCCAAAGCACAAGGCCTCCTTTGGAGTGTGGGAGTTTTGTGACTATGCAGGTAGCTTGTCCATGAAGTCAGCCTTGCTCCCCAGGGTCAGAGTGCAAAATTTACCAATACACACTCGCCCTAAATGACAATTTTAAAAGGAAAATTCATTTCATTGGAGTAAAATGATTATTGCTATTTTCTAATCATGATCTACTATGCAATTATATTGGTCTTTTACGGCATGGGGAGTTTCTTTGAAAAGCAATTTTACTATGTCATTAACGATTCCTCAAAAGATTTTGAGCTCTGAGCAAATACACCAAATACCACTATACATCATACACAATTCTGGATGTCTTCATTATATCCAATAGCAAAGAAACACATTATCTGAGTCTCGTGAATTTTTAATAAGAAAAAGTATTTCTAACTTTGAGTCTCATAGTGAGAACATGGGGCTGTAAATGGGAGAAGCTGTATTTTTGCCTTTTCTAATCTGGCACTTCACATATGCACTTCAGTTTACCCTGGAGAAAATATAAACAAAACATGAAGTTCGGGAAATGTGATCATATATTCACAGCATCATGAATCAGACCACATCATGAATCTATTGAATGCAATCTGAGGATGTTCCATCAATTTCCCCTCCATATTCAAATGACTCCATGGTAGTTAAGATACTACTTACAGATATGGCTGTCAACTCAGTTTGGGAACTTCTACCAATATGATTATAGTTCATTGGCAAGCTCATTAACATGTTATGTGGACAAGTTGAACCTAGGGAGACAGAATTGGTTTGATGACTACCTTTCCAGGGTGAGGATGAACAATCTATCAGTCTTCTATTTGTAAGTGAAACCTAGCTCAGCTCTTGAGTCTGCTTGGCTCCATAAGAAGAGCTACATAAGCAGTTGCGAGTGTTTACGTGAGAGGCTAACAGCAGGCTACTGTAAAAACTTGGTCTCTAAGTAATTGGCATGGAAAATGAATTCAACTCATTAGCAGATCTCTGAAACAGAGCCCTTTGAAAATCAGCTTGACACTTTCATTTAATAAGTATTCAGAACCTCCAGGCAACTCAACTAGTCTTTTACGTTTCACTTTCCTATTGGTGTTTCTTGTAGCCAGTCTCTGCTGCCTGTTAACAGTCACTGCTCTAGAGAGAAAATGTTTTACAGGCGCAGCAACAGACACTCAAATGTATGTATGCACAAACACATATGATATTTTTTGTCTTTAAAATTATGGTATTTTCCTTGCCAAACTTTCAGAGCAGGGCAGTAGCCAGAAAGGCTCTGTAGTAAAGAGAAGCTTGTTTCTGGGATGGCAGCTCTGGAGATGAGGGTCAGCCACAGACTGCCAGTGTCTGGCATCATCAGCATAGATATCACTTGGAACGGTAAATGGGGCCTGACAGTAAGCTTCTCTGTTTATCCAGACTTCTCTAAGTCTGACTAAACAAAACCATTCACAGAATGTCAGAGCTGGGATGGTTGTATGAGATTATGAAATTTTCCGTAGGGTCCTGAGAGGTACCATTAACTGCCCAAGGTCACATTGGAATTCAAACCTCCAAGTTTGAAACAATCTAGAATTCTTCCTAAGGACTAAACTTTTAAAAGGCCAGACTAGTACAAAAATCAGTAAATGGAAGGGAGAAAATAGTAGATTTGAGGAGGCATATTCATCATTTGAACACCCTAGCAAATTGGGGGTAACCCAGGCAAAGTGAAGTCGAAAATTGAAGCAATTAGGTGGATAATTCATTTCAAAACACACCCATCTGAAATAGCCACATAATTGATACAAAAAATCTCTTTTTTTGCCTTGAATTATCTTGATAGCTGTCTCAATTATCCACTTCACTGTGTATGTGTGTGTAGTCTCAGCCAGACAGAGAGATCATAATTATCTCTACTTGACCTCAATCTGATCTCTTCCCCTGTAAAACAGTTACCAGTAAATGTGAACCAAAGCCAACTTGGGAGAGGTGAAGTAAAGAGGCCAGAGTGTCGTTTAAGTATCTCTTGCAAGAATAGAAAATGGTAAAATGGAGTGTGTGAATTGTGTGTGTACAGAATCACTGTGAATTAAGCAATTTCATCTGTCATCAGAATCAGCCACCAGGGATTGGGCGTTACCTAAGTGCAAGAGAGCAAGAGGGCTTTGTATGTTCCTTGATCAAAGGGATTTAATTTAGTTGCAAATATAGTTTTTTTCTGTTATGAAAGACCAAGGCCAATAGCTTTTAAAAAGAGGTTAAACCTATGTGATCTTTAAACATTACATATTATATAATATAACCTACTTTCAGACAAGAGATCAGTTGCAAATCAGAATAAACTTCTTCTCCACATGAAGATGTGACTATTTACAAAAGGATAGGTCTGTCCTGGTGCAATCCAATCCCTTGTGAGTTTTTACTGTGTTCCTGTTAAGGTAGATTTGAAAATGTAAAATGAAAAAACAAAACACTTAATAATGTTTTATTGTTTTTAACTTTGAGGAAAAAAAGCAATGCAGAAATAGCTGGACATTTGTATATAAACTTTGAAAACCTGTGGAGAGAAGAGGTTTGTAAATGTTTGCTATTTGAAATCTAATTTTGCATCTTTTTCTGTCACAATTTGCTATTTTTCCTACTACTATTAAGAAGCATTGTCAATGTAGTAGAGTAGTTGAGTACATGGTCTCTGGAGACAGGTTGCTTGAGTTCAAATTGTAACTACCGCTTACTAGTTGTGCGAATTTGCTCGAGTGTTTTAGCCTCTCTTGTGAGTAAGAGTGTTCTCAGCTGTAAAATGAAGGTGATGGTAGTGCCTATAACCTATGGTTGTTATGCAGATCGAAAACCTGGGAATTGATTAAAATGGCGCCTGCTACGTAGTAAAGACCACTCTAAATATTATCTATTATTATGATTTCATTTTCCTTGGTGATGTGTATGTTGGGACATAGATTGACATTAGGAGATGAAAATCAGTATAAGTTAGACATGCTCTTGAATAATTCTTTGCTGGTGCTTATTTTAGTATTAAAGAACCGCCACATCAATCCATTTGAGGTGCCCTTCGATTTCTGTTCTAACTATTTTTTTTTTTAATTGATGAGGAAATGGGCCCAGAGAAGAGTAGTTTTGCTCAAGGTTGCACAGTTATGAACCAGCAGCACTGGACTAATGCCTGGGATCTAAAAAAGCTGAAATCAGGTCACAAGCTTGAATCTTATAAAATGTATGCTTTTCATTTCTGTCCCCCAACTTACATAAGCATTGACTTATATATGGTCATTTCTTCCTACTTTCTTTCATTTAAAATTTCATAATTTTTACATCTGTTTTTTTTTTCCTTTGGGAAGGCTGAAAAATAAAGGGTTGGGACATTTGAGGGGCAAGCCCAAAATGGGCCATACCCAGAAAAATCTTTTACAAATCTCAGGGCATGTCAGAAACATTATAGTATCCTGAGAAGTGAGAGAGGAATTAGATTATAAAAACAGGAAAATATTTTTAAAACATAGATGTCAGTGGATTATTACATAGCAAAATATAGCAGTCCCAATGAAGACAAACCCATTAACTGAGTTAGAGTAAGCTATTAATAGAGAAATAGGTTTCCTCAATGGCCCAGTACTGTTTTCAGCCAGGCCTGTATAGCTAATTTTATCTCCTCTGGCCTTGGGGCTTCCAAGACCAGAAATACTTCTGCAATTTTACCACCATTCCTCTCCCTAACCCCTCTATCCCTAGCAAATACAGAGAAACTTTGAAAGTTAGTTTAAAGAATAAGCATCTCAGTATTCTCAGGGACTCTCACCTTCTTTGAAGCAACACATTTTAAAACCATTGACAGTATGGCATACTTTGGTTAAAATGAAATTATGTGATGGAAGCAAACCAATATGTACAGTCTCGTCCCCTTTTTTTTCTTCCAGAGTCATAAATTTAGCTAGTCAAGCTTTTTTCTCATATCAGAAGGCTTGTCATGGGAAGGTAGTATAGAATGGTGGTGAAGAGTTCAGGTGGGCTCTGAAGTCAGACTGCCTGGGTTGAAATCCCAGCTCTGTCACTTCACTGTTATGTGACGTTGGGCAAGTTATGTTGTTTTAAATTGCTTTATGTGAATATCCGGAAACACAGGAACTTGGGGAAAACAGAGACTAGTAAAGGCTGGTATGGTCAGGGAAGGCTTCTCAGAAAATGTGAGGCTAAAGTATAACCAGCGTTAAGACATATACATCTGTGTGACAAATTAATCAAAATACATCTAGTTTTTTATTTGTTTCATTCTTTTTCTTTCAGTTCCACTAATGGGGACACTGCTAAAACTATCATGACAGGTCCTTTCTGCTCATTTGCAAAGAGACACTTTTCTGAAACCAATAGATCATATGTATGTCCATATAAAAATGGATGAAAAGCATACATATGGAAAGACTTTAAGATACCTTTTAATATTTAAGCAAAATATTTTTTCCTCAAAGCAAAAGATCTTGTGAGAGATTGGCAGCTGCAACCATGGTATTCAAAACTGCACCAAGGAAAAGGATGTATTGCACATGCCTCTGAAAACTAAGACAGATAGTCAAGGGAGAAATAAATAGCAGAGAGGGCAACCCTGTTTCCTTCCTTGGTTTTTCAGCATTACAATGGAAATAAAATCAACACAGAGAGGAAAAAGGAAATAGGGAAACAGGTATCAAGAAAAGAAGTTAGAAAGTCTTTTTAAAAATGATACATCACAGTCACAAAAATCTCTGAATCCTTCTCTCTGCCAAGTAAAAGGGTCAATTACAACATGTCTTTCCCCCACATTGGAAACCTGAACATGTTTTCAGCATCAGGTTTCATCCTCTGCTTGTCCTTAATGAGAAACACCAAGTGCTTGCTACACTGTGCTGGGAGTTTGACTATATATTGTAGGGGACAATTTTATATAAATAAAAATACCAAAATAAAAAAATAGAAGAAATTATTGTGAATGCTGATCTCATAGAAAAACAGGATATCATGTTTGAGAGGAACTCTCCTAATGTGAAGTCACTTCCACTTTTTTTTGTGATTGTCATGTGGTGATGGCACATAGAAGTGCCTCCAGGAGAGAGAGAGAGAGAAAGAGACAGAGACAGAGAGAGAGAGAGAGAGAGAGAGAGAGAGAGAGAGAGAGAGAGAGAAACTGTATTTCTTACTCAGTGTCCTAATCACTGCACTTTATAATAAAACCAATTTCTCCTGACTCTCAGACAGTATTGTAAGATAAAAATATCACTCCCAACTTGTCACTCAAGAAATATTTTAAAATTTCCAAGGCTTTACAACACAGATAGACTTGAAATGAATCTGGCAGGAAGGATAAAGTAGCTAAATGATCAAACATTGGTAAGAGTTTAGAGTAATGCCAGGCTCAGTAAAGTAGGTCCCACCTCCTTTCCTTTCCTGTATCCAGGATATCGGTATGAGGGAATGAGGAGTAATGGGAGTAAGGACGTATCTGAAACTAACATTAACACTATTCTTTCCCCACCTTCGCATATGAGATATAAATATTCTATGACTTTTCAGAACTGTCAGACCCTCATCTTCAAATCTTTAAAATTCATAAAGAAAAATTTGCATCCATATTACTTCTGAATGTTTTAAAGTCTTTCATGTCTCTAAACCTCTAACTCTTTCAAAAAAAAAAAAAGCAACAACAATAAAAATTTCAGGGAACCAAAAATTCTTTTTAATAGCTGCATTGATGAGGGAGATCATATTTAGCACTTGACAGGCTAAATCTTCAATTGCCTGATTTTCACACATATCACTTTAAAGGAACTTTTCCATCCCATTAACCACTGCTTTATTCTGTGTCAAGTGACCCCACCATCCTCCTCCCTTTCCCACCCTACCATGGCTATGTATACAGGGTTAGGCATCGTGTGATGAGACATCCATTGTGGCCATCAATATATGCCATATTGCTGGTCAGAAAAAGATAAACTTGACCAAAATCTGATGTCCCTGTTAGCACTATTAAAGGGAAAAGCCATAATGGAGGAAGGAGTACACAGGACTGACCATGATGAGCCACATGCAAGATGAAGTTAAGGAAATAAGTGAAAGGAAGTAAGTGAAAGGAATTGGTAAGAAAGTAAGTGAAAGAGAGGAAAACAGAGAAGAGAGCAGTTATGAGAGGAAATATCCCATAAAACAGCAGGACCAACTGGCTCCATAGAGAATATGAACAGGTAGCTAGATGTTTAGGGCTACTTCTGTTCTTACGACTTCTCTATTTTAGTCCTCATGCAAACATCACCCTCTTATTTTATGTTAATTCAAACAAGTCTTTGTTTTTGTAACAAACACCACCCCACATTAATCCCACTCCCTAGAAAAAACTCACCCATATTTTCTTGGTCAGATTTGAACTTTTCTTTTTACTGTGGCTCCACAAAGCACTTTGCTTGTGTTCAAAATATCATTGATTGACTTTTAGATAGATTGTTTAAGATAGAGCTCTGGGAATTAACAGAGAGGAGGTGTGAGTGAAATGAAGCAGAGAGAAGTAGGATGACCTGTTCAGCAGGACTGGGGGTATTTGGGGGAAGCACCTACATGTGGAGAAGATACAGAGGAGAGAACACCAAGCTTTATGCTTCATCTGACGACATAGAAACTGGAGTGGCAGGAAAGTCCCTCCATTGTAGCAGGTCTCTAGACTGATACAGAGTCCTGACTGGGTGTTGTACAGCTGCATTGCTCTGGAGAGAAGGCCCATCTGGCTTGTGAGCCTGCGGTGCTGTAACTGGCACAACTGTGACATCTCAGCACCAGAGTGACACTTATACCCAGAGACCAGATTTATAACGGTACCTCCCCCTTGCCCCTGCAGAGCGAGGAGGGAACAGGGAGTCCTGATGATTACATGTGCCCCCTGGGCAGGTGATATGCACCCCCACCACTGCCACCAGGAGACAAGGGCAGAGCAGGAAACCTGGTGCCTGTTATTGTGGCCTGAGTGATCCCACTAGACCACACCTCCCACAGGGCCCAGGCAGAGCATGAACCTGAAGCCCTCAGCACCCACCACTCACTGTTTGGATGTATGGACTATCACTACCACTATCTGGGAAGTCTCAAGTGGGGCAAAGCAAGTGCAGCTGCCACATTTAGACAAGGATGGACCATTTGCCACAGAACGATGCAGTCCTGTGCAGGTGCCCCATGTTCTTCACTCCACATACACCCTACCCAATCTCCTTGCCTGGCACCATGGCCACCCTGGCCCTCACATGTGTGCACCATTTCCCATGAGCCTGCTCTGTCCTGTGCAGGGACCCTAGCACACAGGCTGGCTCAACACTGAGGGCCCTCTCTCACCCAAAGGCCCACTCCAATCTGCATATGTGCTGTGCTCCATTCATGCCCTACTCTGCCCACACTCCAGCCCATGTCTACTTGTGCCACATCCAGTGGGACTGCTCCATCCCATGCACATGTCCCATCCCACAGGACAGACCCTCCACATGGGCCAACCCTGCCACAATGGCCTTGTGACTACCATAGGGGAATGAGGAAGATGCAGCAGAACAGCTGTGTTAAAGACTCACAGTGCGTCCACCTCTTTCTTGCCCAGTAAAGCTTCCTGAATAAGACTCAAGTATGCCAACCAGGGACCATCTCTATCTTTACTGAACAATAGAAGTCCCAGCAAAGGAGAACAGGTATAATGTATCTGCTATCTGTTTTTAACTGAGAGAAAATGCCCCAAATGAGAAGGAACTAGCATAAACACTCTGGAAATATGACAAAACATGCTGCTTTGACATTCCCAAAGGATCACAATAGCTCTCCAGTAGTGAATTTTAACAAAAAGAAAATAGTTGAAATGATAGATATGGAATATAGATTATGGGTGGCAAGTAAGATCAATGGTATTGAGAAGGTAGAATCATCACAAGGAAAGCAAAAAAATAATGCAGGATATGGACAAAAGTTCCAATAAAGAGATAGATAATATAAGAAAAGAAATAACAGAAATTAAAGAAATAAGAGAATCATTTAAGGAATTTCAAATTACATGAGAAAGTTTTAAAAGAAAGACTAGATCAAGCAGAAGAAAGCATTTCAGAGACTGAATACAAGGCTTTAGAATTAACCTAGTCAGTAAAAAGTTTGGAAAAAAGAATAAAGAACTAACAATCACTGCAAGAATTATGTTATTATGCAAACTGAGCTAATATAAGAATCATAAATAGTCCTGAGGAAGGAGAAAAAAAGAAAAAATAGAGAAAACCTATTTAAGGGAATGATTGAGGAAAACTTCCCTGGTATCACTAGAGATTTAGATATTCAGATAGAAGACGGTCATTGAACAATTCAAAAATTCATAGCAAATAGGACATCACAAAGACATGTAGTCATCCACTTTGCCAAAGTCAACGTGAAGGAGAAAAATCCCACAAGCTGCAACATGAAATAAACAACTAACTTACAAATGAAAACCCATCAGAATAACAGCAGACTTGTAAGGAGAGACCTTATAAGCCAGAAGGGATTGGAGTTTCATTTTTAGCCTTCTTAAATAGAATAACAGCCAGTCAAGAATTTTGTATCCTGCAAAACTAAGTTTCATAAATCAAGGAGAAATAAATTATTTCCCAGACAAGCAAACATTAAAGAAATTTGTCACCACTAGACTGCAGGAAATGCTCAAAGGTGCTTTGCACATAAAAGAGAATAATTAATAAACACCAGTATAAAAACACCCAAAAGTTAAAGCTCACAACTCTTATAAAACAATAATACAAGAGAGAAAACAAGGCCATTAGATATCATTAAACATGATGAATAGAACAATATCTCACATATCAATACTACTGTTGAATGTAAATGGTCTTCTTAGTGCTCCACTTAAAACATATAGACTTATATATGTCTTAAAACATACAGACTTAAAACATATAGACTGGCTAAATTTATGAAAAACACAACCCAACTATATGCTGTCTCCAAGAAATCCATCTAACTCACAAGATTCACACACTCAAGGTAAAAAGATGAAAAATTTTTTTCATGAAAATAGAAATCAAAAGCAAGCAAGAGTAGCTATTGTCATATCAGATAAAATAGACTTTAATTCAACAATGGTAAAAAAAAAAAGACAAAGATAGTCATCATACAATGATAAAGGGAACAATTCAGCAAGATGATATAACAGCCCTATGTATATGTACCCAACACAGGAGCTCCTAGATTCGTAAAAGAAACTCTATCAGATTAAGCAAAAAAGTAAACATCAGGATCATAATTGCTAGTGACTTCAACACTCCACTGATAATACTGGACAGATCATTGAGGAAGAAGATCAACTATGAAACACTGGACTTAAAGGGAAATCTAGAACAAATGTACCTAACTGACATTTATAGAACATTCTACCCCAAACTGCAGAATATACATTTTTCTCAGCAGCACATGAGACAATTTCCAAGATAGTTTATATATTAGTCAACAAAAAGCCTCAATAAATTCAGAAAAATCTAAATTATACCATGTAACTTCTCAGACCACAGTGAAATACAACTAGAAATCAATTCCATGAGGAACTTTCAAATCTACACAAAGTCATGGAAATTTAAACAACCTCCTGCTGAATGATTTTTGGGTCAGTGATGAAATTAAGACAGAAATCCAAAGATTTTTCAAACTGAACAACATATCATAAGCAACCAAAATATTTGGGATACAGTAAAAATAATGTTAAGGGGAAAGTTTAAAACCTTAAATATTTACATGAAAAAGACAGAAATATCACAGTTTAACAACCTAGTGTTACACCTCAAGGAAGAAGAAAAGAATAAACCAAACTCAAAGCTAGCAGAAGAAAAGACATAACAAGGCTCAGAGCAGAACTAAATAAAATGAAAACAGCAACAAAAAATAATAAAAAGAATCAATAAATCAAAAAGTTGATTGTGTGAGAAGGTAACCAAAAGCAATAGAACACTAGCTAGGTTAAGCAGAAATAGAAGAGAAAAGATTGAAATAAGCTCAACTAGAAATGGAAAAGGAGACATTACCACTAATACCACATAAATACAAAATATCATCCTTGACTACTATGAAAATCTCTTTGCATAAAATCCAGAAAGTCTAGAAGAAATAGGTAAATATTTGGAAACACATGACCACCCAATCTTGAATCAGGAAGAAATAGAAATCCTAACAGACCAGTAATTAGTAGTGATATTGAAAGAATAATAAAAAAAACTCCCAACAAAATAAAGCCCCTAACCAAACAGATTCACAGCTGAATTCTACTGGCACTACAGAGAAGAATTTTCACCTACTCTTTAAACTGTTCCAAAACACTGAGAAGGAAAGAGTCCTCCCTAACTCATTCTACAAAGCTAATATCACCTTGATACCAAAGCCAGGAAAGGACACAACAAAAAGAGAAAGCTACAGGCCAATATCTCTTTTGAATATAGATGCAAAAATTCTCAACAATATACTAGGAAACTGATTTCAACAGCACATCCACAGGTTAATTCACCATAATCAATTGGATCTCCTCACAGGGATGCAAGGATCATTCAGGATATGCAAATCAATAAATGCGATTCACCATATAGACAGAATTAACAACAAAACCATATGATCATCTCAATAGATGCAGATAAAGCATTTGATAAAATCCAGCACTACTTCATGGAAAAACCCTCAACAAACGAGGCATAGAAGGAACATACTCAAAAAAATAAAAGCCATATAGGACAAATCCACAATGTACATCGTACTTAATGGGGAAAAGCTGAAAGTATTCCCCCTAAGAAACAGAGCAATGCAAGGATGTATACTGTCACCCCTTCTACTCGACATAACACTGGAAGTCCTAGCCAGAGAAGTCAGGTCAGAGAAAGAAATAAAGGGCATACAAATCAGGAAAGAGTAGGTCACACTATGTCTGTTTGCTGACAATATAATCCTGAACCTAAAAAATTCTAAAAACTCAACAAAAAGACTCTTAGAATTGACACATAAATTCAGAAAGTCTTAGGTTACAAAATAAATATTCACAAAGCATTTCTATATGTTAATAACAGTCAAGCTGAGAGTCAAATCCGGAACTCAGTACCATTTCCAGTAGTAAAATGTACACATGAAGTAAAATACCTAGGAATATACTTACTCAAAGTGGAAGATCTCTATGAGAAGGGCTACAAAACACTGGTAAAAGAAATCATAGATGACACAAACAAATGGAAAAATATCCCATCCTCATGGATTGGAAGAATTAACATTGGTAAATTGTCCATAGTGCCCAAAGTGATTTACAGATTCAACCCTATTCCCATCAAAATCCCAAGGTCATTTTTCATGGATATAGAAAAAAAATCCTAAACTTCATATGGAACCAAAAATGACCCCAAATACCCAAAACCATCCTAAGGAAAAAGAAAAAAAACAGGATGCATCACATTACCTGACTTCAAATTATACTATTAAATACAAGGCTATAGTAACCAAAACAATATGGTACTCATATAAAAGTAGACACATAGACCAAAGGAATAGAATAAAGATCAGAGAAATAAAGCCACATAACTAAAACCAACTAATTTTCAACAATGAAGACAAAAATCATACCCTGTGGAAAAGAGTTCAATAAATGGTGCTAGGAAAATTGGATAGCCACAGGCAGAAGAATGAAACAGGATCCATATCTCTTGTCATATACAAAAATTATCTCTAAATGGATTAAAGACTTAAATCTAAGACATGAAACCATAAAAGTTCTAGAAGAAAATGCAGGAAAAACTCTTCTGGATGTTTGCCTAGGAAGAGAATTTATCAGTAACACCCCAAAGACAAATACAGCAATAACAAAATAAATGATACTTAATTAAAATAAAAAGGTTTCTGTTCAACAAAGGAAATAATAGAGAAAATAGACAATCTACACAATGGGAGAAAATATTCACAAACTGTACATCTAACAAAGGGCTAATATCTAGAGGCTACAAAGAACTCAAACAAATCAGGAAAAATACCAGACAACTCCATCAAAATGTGGGCAAATTAGATGAAAGTATTCTTCTCATAAGATAGGCACATGGACAAAAAAATATGAAAAAATGCTCAACATCACTAAATATCAGGGCAATGTAAATTAAAACCACAACAAGATACCACCTTACCCCAGTCAGAACTCCCATTACCCAAAAACTCAAAAAACAATAGACGTTGGCAAGGATATGATGAAACGAAAACATTTATACACTTTTGGTGGGAATGTAAATTAGTGCAACCACTATGCAAAGCATTACGGGGATTCCTCAAAGAACTAAAAGTAGACCTACCATTGAATCTAGCAGTTTCACTACTGAGTATGTACCCAAAGGAAAAGAAGTCATTATATCACAAAGAGACCTATACCTGAATGTTTATGACAGCACAACTCACAATTACAGAGATATGGAACCAACCTAACTGCCCATTAACTGATGAGTGGATAAAGAAAATATGTGTGTAGAGTACTTCTCATCCATAAAGATGAATGAAATAATGTCTTTTGTAACAACTTGGGTGGAACTGGAGATCATTATCGTAAGTGAAGTATCTCAGGAATGGAAAAACAGATACCACATGATCTCACTTATAAATAAGAGCTTATCAAGGGATATATTTGGTCATAGAGAGGTATAATGGACCTTCATAGATAAGAAGAGGGAAATGTGGGGGAGTTGTGAGTGAGAAAAATCTACCCATTGGGTATAACATACACTATTTTGGTGATGGATACACTGAGAGCTCTGATTTCAGCATGATAAAATTCATCCATGTAACAAAAACACATTGTCCATCCTAAAATTTTTGAAATAAAAAACCCAAAATATCATTAATGATACTCACCTTTGCATGGAAATGGCATGTGTGCCAGTCTCTCTGATTAGATTGGGATAGCCTTTGACACACATGGTGCTCTTCAAAGAGCTGACACTCAGTAAATACAGTTAGCCCTCTGTATCCCTATGTTCAGCATTGATGGATTCATCCAACTTATGATGAAAAATATTTAAAAAAATATTGCATCTGTACTGAACATATGCAGACATTTTTCTTGTCATTATTCCCTAAACATTATAGCACATCACCTATTTACATAGCATTTACTTTGTATCAGGTATTATAAGTAACCTAGAGTTGATTTAAAGTATACAGGAGGAGGTGAATAGGAGGTGGTATGCAAATAACACAGCATTTTATATAAGGGACTAGAGTATCCATGAGGTTTGGTATTTGAGGAAGATCCTGGAACCAATCTGGGCAGGGGTATTGAGGGATGACTTACTTAATTGACTAAAAGGCTGTGATAGTTAGTTAACTATCCGTCACTGAAGTGTTCAAGCATAAGCCAGAGAGTCTGTAGAGGGTATCTCTGCCTTGGGAGAAAGCATAGACATTGAGACTTACGAATCTTTTTCTGCTTAAAAATGTTATGATTCTATGTCCACTGAAGTAGATTTGTCAGTGTAAGAGCAATTATCACTATGCTTTATGACTGACTACTACAGTAAGATTCAGAATAATATTTATTAAATTTATGTTTGCACTGGGATAATCAGAGATGAAATCTCTTGGGCCATAGATTCCTTTATTAGTCAAAGAACAACATCCAGAACTTATAATAAATGGAAAACAGCCATTGGCCATTTCCATATGAAGGAGGAGGGAAAATTTAGGGAAAAATATTAAAATCAGAGATTTTTGAAATGTTTATGCAACATTCTGTATTGTATAATTATGAATAAAAACTTGTGTGCAGGGTGGGAGGAGTCATTGAATATTGTTGCATTGGCTATTATCAAACAAAGATCATCCTATAAGTAATAACCTTCTTTAATTAAAAAAAAGTTTAAAGCCTAATACTTTCTGAATACAAAGCAAAGTCACATTCTTTTCTAAGTGGGCAAAAACAAACAACTCTTTGTTTTCTTCTTTCTTTTCTTTTTTTTTTTTTTTTTGACAGAGTCTCACTCTGTTGCCTTGGGTAGTGTACATTGGTGTAATTGTAGCTCAGTGCAACCTCAAACTCTTGCCTCAGCTTCTCAAGTATCTGAGACTACAGTTGTCCCGTGATGCCTGGCTAATTTTTCTGTTTTTAGTAGCCATGGGGTCTTGCTCTTGCTCAGGCTGGTTTCAAACTCCTGAGCTCAAGCAATCCTCCCACCTTGGCCTCCCACAAAGGTAGGAGTACAGGCATGAGCCACTGTGCCTGGCCAATAGTAGTTTTCTTGTTAATTGTTTTCGTTGCAATTTTATTTTTAGTTTTTCTTTATTTCCCCAAATGGAACAGGAGTGTTCTACCAACCGTGGTGCTGGGAAATTTCCCTATGACCTGTGGAAACCGTTGCTATAAGATATTGTTTAATCTTAGCAAGACTTTTTAAAGCGTGTTAAATATATACAAATTAGAATGTGTTCTGCAGGCATACTGGTTAGGATAAAATTACAAGGACTATTAATATTAATCCTTATGCTTTTGGGCATATGCTGATCACCAGCTGAGGTCAGGAAGACATTTCCTTCCTTACTACAGTATTTGAGGATTAGTTTCATTGGGGATGTGGTGAGGTATGATTTTCAGTGAAGTGTCTGATTTTAGCTTCTGTTGCACATGAAGCCAGGCTTGATGTCACATAGTATGGATCTCTTCTAGTTAGACTGATTAGACTGTACAAATGGTATTTTCGAACATGTAGAGGTTAAAACTGACAACCAGATTATGATACTTTTCCAATAAATCATTGTATTGCAGTACATCACTATAGAAAGAATGCATAACAGTGTCTGGTTAATATTAAAATGACTGTATGACTAGTTGATGTCATTTTTTCATGGATTCCTTAATAAGACTGTTATATATCAATTGCCACAGTACAAAAATAGAAAAATATGTTTTAAAAAATGAAAGTCACTTAAAAACATTTGTAGCTGTCTATTGTTATCATCAACTGTCTCTGAATTTAAGACTTCAATGTTATTTTTATTTACAATTCAGCCCTAAACTATGCCTACAGAAGTCCGGAAAGCTCAGAGTATATGAATCCTTATTTGCAATGAACATATTGAAAAATAATTTTTAATAAAATCAGTGAAGCTGATAATCGGTGTGGTTCTGCCCTTCTGTAATTATGTTTCCTTACTCAAACACTTAATATTTTCAAACTTCATTCTCATTTATTTTTCATCACTGTGGTGGAAAGATCATTGAATTTGGGGCCAAAACAGTAGAGTTTCTTATCTCAATATCACTGCCGATAAATTTAGGCAAATAATTAACCTAATTGGACCTTAATTCTTGGTTTGTAAAATGAAATAATTGGTCTAATACTATATGAATAATATTCAGCTCTTTACCTAAAGTATCATTTGTGTTTTGGCAATGGAAAATAATTATCAGATAGATGTCCTTCTACCAATCTGAATTTGAGTTCTAACAGCATTTACTAGTTTTCAAATAATAGTTCATCAGAATTATCAGTTACACTTGTTTAATTTGTAGATTTCTGGACCCAACTCCACAGATTTTGACTTCTTAAGTCCAGGATGTGGTCAGGAAGCTGCGTTATAAACAAGCATACCAGGTAATTCTAGGCTTGAAAAGTCTCCCCAGACACTTTCTAAATATATGGATTATGCTCTTGATTGTGTTAGTTAAGAGAAACTAAGTTCAACCCTATCAATAGCTGCTAAGTGGTTAAGTGCTATTCTGGCCAAAAGCTAGTTATTCAATGAAAACCAACCCACAAAATGCCTTGAAGGCAATGTTGTTCACAGTCCAATTGCTGTGGACGATTGAAAGACCGAAAAAAAAAAAAATTCCCTGGCATGCTAACTCTTGCCTCCAAAGAAATTCTCAATTTAATAAAAAATATTTCTAAATTATCAAATTACAAATCCCCAGGATTGTGTTTATAACTGATTTCTAGACTTCCACATCAAGTTTATAATGGACTCCTCCTTGTTCTCCTTGACACTGTTAAAGTATAAAGAGAAAAATATTACATGAATGTTACATTAAAATAGCTCAAATTTAAAAGAAAATTTCCTAGTGCATTCCAACAAAAGTACATTTCTAAAGAGACCAAGTTATTTGCCCTACCACCCTGAAAAAAGCTTTCTAACTTTTACTGATCATTGACAATTTTGCATGGGGTTTTGTTATGCATTCATGGAAAGGATCTGCCTACATCTCTTGCTGATGAATATTTAACCTTCAGGTATATTCTCTCTAAACCAAAATGCATTTTTACCACCAGTCTACCTCTGAGAATCCTGTTCCCACCATTAGTTATATTTGTAAGTTGGCAGCATGATTCTTTATGGTGAACACAGCTTGCTTTTTCCTCTGATTGATGTGTGGTTATGAAACCCTTCCCTTGCAGGCTTTTCATGCCATTAGAAATCGCCACTTGAAGTTCTAGTAGAATATAACTCATTGCTATTTGCATACAATGCCTTCTGACCAACGGGCAGGAAGATTGGACATGACTTATTATCACACAGTTTTGCAATGACTACAAACATCTTTTATTTTTTTGAATATCATTGTCTAGGCTCATTTTGGGGGAAATAAAGTAGCTGCCTCTCTGATGTCTTTATTTCTTGGAGACAGCTGATCAGCCTCTTTCTACACTGTATGTTCCACATTAAGTCATTATCTATGCTGTTCGCTCCATTAATTGTGCTACTTTTATTAATAAAGTTTTGGTGCCTGGTCCTGGAGTAGTGACAAGCATTCCTAGAGGCTAATCTGACAGATAATGACTACATTAAGTCTTGAATACTAATTGGTTTACGTCAGAGGCCTGAAATTAATAGATGTAAATAAATTAGCACCTGAGCATGTATCACTCCAGCTTTGGATTTTAAAATACCAAAGATTTTTAAAGTTTGTATATGCAGTAAAATGCAATAAATAGAAACTTTGTGAATAATTAAATTGTGGCAATGCATTAGAATATTAAACAAGGAATATAAATTGTTCACACCCATTTCTAGGCAAAGTGGTTTGTATATAAATGTCTTAATAATAATGACATATAAGTTAAATTTCAACTACCCTCCAAAAAGCATATTTTTTCACTGCACTTGTTCCTGGAATTACTAGCAACCACTTATAAAGCCTTAAAACTTCAAGGCACATGACCCACAGAACTAAAATGAGGCTTAATTCTTTGATACTTAATTTGGAAAAAACTGTCACTTTATTTTCACCTCAAAATCAAGTCCAGTTATATTTCCCTTTCACTCCTGGCTCTAAATTTCAACCTAATAAGCAAATATGTTTATAACATAAATCTTAGAAAATATAGAAAAGTGTAAAACAATTTAAAATTTACCATAATGCTACCACACAGAGTTAACAATGTTAAGTATTTTATTTCCATTATCAATGTTTTATGTGGTTAAAAATTCATATTTGCAAAGATGTGGGAATAACCCAAGTGCCCATCAATACCTGAATGGATTAATGAATGTGGTATATGTATACCATGGGATACTACGCAACTACAAAAATCAATGGTGAGGGCAGATGAGAAAAGCCACCAGCCAGAGTGTCTCTGCAAAAAAGTCAGATTTTAGAAGAAAGCAGAAGAAATAAGCAAGCAGACAAGCATACACCGGACGAGGGTCAGAAGGAGGAATACCTGAGACCACGAGAGACTCCACGGGAGGAGGTTGCAGAGGAGAACTGAAAGGAGAAAACTCACAAGAAGCTTGGAGACCGGCGACAAGGGTAGGTGGAGTGGCTAACTTTCCCCTCCCTTGCATCTCGGACTGCTGGTGGGCTCCTGGGTGGTTGGAGAGACCTGCTAACACCAGCCCAGAGGTGGCGGCTGCTGGTGAGCAGTGAGCCTCCTGTGGACATGGCACCAGGCTCTCAGCGCACCTGGGACACCTCCCAGCCCACAGACTCAAGCCAATCAGCAGGCGCCATAT
>CAUYRT010047921.1:0-11771 GCA_963574885.1 Lepilemur ruficaudatus
TGCTGATACCATCCTGGCATGTCTTGAATGAGTAACAGAAAGCACACTGCAGAGGTAGAGGCAGACGACTAGACTGCTTTGGCATGGCCAATGGTTTGCTCGTTCAGTAACGAGCTAGGGTGTGGGCAGCCAAGCCCCACGCGGTATCTTCTGATCGTCCTCACCACTCACCACCGCAACCCAGGAGCCTGGCTGCCCCTGCAGTGTGCCCACACCCCGGCCCCTCCACTCACTCCGCTCCCCAGAGAAAGCAGGTGGGTGGGAGGCAGAAATCAAGAGTTGGGTCTGGACGGCCCAAGCTCCACTCGGGGCTCCGCGCCCTGCAGTGACAAAGGGCAGGTCTTTCCTCTGGTGGAGGAGGCAGCCACCAACAGGGTGGGCTTTCTGGGACATTGGGACGGCCTTCACACCACAGAGATGCCCATCTCTGCATACTCAAGGACAGCTCGACCCCTCCACTGAAGGTGGAGGCTTGATGTCACCCCCCCGCCCATAAACAGGGTTTGTTTACACATTCGGTATGTCTCTCCACCTGCTCCCACCCCACTGACACACACACACTCACACACACTCACGAGCTCCCCAAGGCAAGGGCTCTGCTCATCGTGTTAACTGCGGCATTAGGAATCAATAACTACTTAATCCATTCATCCCCACAAACAGCTACTGAGCAACTGCTCCATGCCAGGTGCCGGCATTTAGCGTTGAACGAGGCAGAGAGAGCCCTTCTTCACCGATGTCTGCAACATGGTTGGAGGAGCTGGTAAGCAGCTGAGCCGGTGAGCACGCTGTAACTCCAGGCAGTCGCATGTGCTCCGAGGGAAGGAACGCAGGGCAAGGGGGTGGCGGAGGGTGGGGAGGGGTGATTTGTGGCAGTGGCCGCAGATGGCTTCTCCAAGGAGGCAGCCGTGAGCAGAGCCCTGCCTTCTGCAGAGGAGCCGGTTTGAAGCCTGGACTCTTCCAGCCTACCCAGCACTCCCCAGTCTCCCTCCCAGACTTCGTGTCCTTGTCACTTGGTTTCTGTGTGCATTTACATCTTTATTTGCTTATTGTCAGTGTCCCTGGGTGTGATTTAAATTTTGAGAGGGCAGCGATGAGGCTTACGGGGTGTCTGCAGAGCCTGGACAGAGCCTGGCACGGCGCGGGTGCACCACGAATGTTTGCTGGATGTGGCCCTGGTCACGTTGACTTGTGGTGATGTACACTGTGGTGTGATTAGTCAATTTGCCACTCACCTCTTTTTCATCTTTTTGACAGCTTGTGTGGGCTCCTCAGCACAGAAAGAATGACAAGGTGGCCCTCTGTCCCCGTGGGAAGCAAACCAGGCCTGGGGGCTCTGCGTTCTGAGCCCCCTCTCTGTCTGGGTTTCAGGGCTGACACCTTGTGCCCATTGAGTGGTCACAGTAATGACAGTAACCAGGTGGTGCCTGGGCAGGGGTGGCAGGAACGGAGGCTGCCGTGGGGCCGCAGGCGGGGGTAGTGGCCCTGCAAGTAGATCCTGAATATGGCAGGGAGAGTGGGGTTGGGGGACGAGGGGCCCATGGGTCAGGGCCTTGGGGGATGGCGCTGGGTGGGTGTGTGGGAAGCAAGGCTGGGAGCTCTGAGGGGCATTTCTGCCACCCAGCGCGGGGGCAGAATGTGGCCTTGACAGAGGCCTGGAGAACAGGAGGACCGGTTCTAACAGCAACGACTATTGTTACCACTATCGTTTTCCCAGCTGATGGTTACCAAGTGCTTCCTCTGTGCCAAGCAATGTTCTCAGTGTTTCCACGTAGTGAAAGACTTAACCATCTCAACCACCCTGTGAATAGGGGCCGTTATCATTCTCCTTTTACAGATGGGGAAACTAAGGCAGAGTGAGGGAGTAACTTTACCAAAGCCACACAGCCACTAAGTGACAGAGCTGGGGCTTGACCCAGGTGGCCTGGCCCCAGACACACATCTCAGCTGTTCCTGCCTCTTTCTTGGGCTGGGTAAAGGGCGGGGGCTTGGGGCTGAGCCTGGTCACATGCTTGATGGAGCAGGGCCAGGACATGGTGGGCCCCCTGCAAGGTCAGAGGTTGATTTTATTCGCTGCTTTCAGGCTTCTAACCCTACACCAGCCAGAGCCCAGGGAGAGGCCGATGAACCAAACCAAGGAGTGTGGCTGTAGGTGGCTGCCAGTCAGACACGGCGAGCTGCTCCCCAAAGCAGCACTGGCCATGGAGGTCCCCCTGCAGGGCCAGGGAGCCGAGTTCTTTCCCAACGGGACATCCACCCAGCTCACAGACAAGCCACAGGGAGCCAAACCTAGCTCAACCTCAGACCAGAAAGAAGAAGAGCAAATAACTAAGCAAATGCAATGAAACCCCAAAGCACCGCAGGGACAAACAAACAGCCCTTCCCTCTGCGGAGTGAGGTCTTGGCTGGTCATTGGACAGCACCAAAATGAAAACGATTCTGTTTTCCATTCTCAGGGTGGAGGGAGACAGGCTGGGAACACCAGGGACATCTGTGGGAGCAGGTCTTGCTGGGCAGCTACAGGGATACGGCACTCCCCAGGATCCAGAGCAAGTTTTCATGGCTTTGAACTTTCATTTATAAAGTAAAAAAATCATGCTCCAGACTGAGGCTAGGGGCAGGGACCCCTGAGAAAACAGGGGAACCAGGCTCCCTTCCTTCCCCTGTGCTCATCAGCTGTTCGGCCCGGGTTGCTTGGCACAGACCAGAGACAGCCTTGCCATCATGGCCCAAGGTTTTAGCCTCAAGCGTGAGCGTGTGGTCACATGGATAGTTGTTGGTAGGAAGTCAGGGATCGAGGTAGAAAAGAGAAATCCACCACTCTTGTTGGTGGAAGCATTATCTTTTACATTTTTAAAAATTGTGAAATAAAAAAATATAGCCCAAGAACTCGAAGTTATAGTGAACTATGATGGTGCCTCTGCACTCCAGCCT
This sequence comes from Lepilemur ruficaudatus, assembly GCA_963574885.1. Taxonomy (NCBI): domain Eukaryota; kingdom Metazoa; phylum Chordata; class Mammalia; order Primates; family Lepilemuridae; genus Lepilemur; species Lepilemur ruficaudatus. The sequence goes on from CAUYRT010047921.1 coordinate 2,935, forward strand.
GGACAACAGAGCCAGATCCCATCTCTTAAAAGAAAACATTGTGAAATAGAATATCCATCCAGAAAAGTACCTATATATTTATTATTATTACTGGATTATTATAAAGTGAGCATTTGAGTACCTCTGCCTACCACCACACCAAGACGTAGATGCTCTGGAAGCTTTCTATGACCCCTTGCCCAAGCACAGCTTCTTTAAAAGTCATCACTCTTCAGACTTAGGGTACCACTCCCTGTTTCCCTCTGTTTTTACAGTGTCGGAGCCTGGTTGCCTACACAGACTCTGCAGTTCAGTTTTGCCTGATTTGGGACTTTGTGCAAGTGGGTTATTCATTACATGTTCTTTTGTGTCTGGCTTCTTTTGCTCAATAGCGTGTTGGATGCAGCTGGTCGCTCCTTTCGCTGTGGGTGGTGTGCCGCTGGGCGCACACACCACGGGCGCTCACCCCATCCACTGTGCATGGCTGCTCGGGTCGCCACCAGGGGACAGGGTTATCCCTGTGCTGCTTGGGTAGACATCCTTGGATGTCCTTGAGAGTCTGTCCCTGAGTTTGTGCCCCAGCCTCATTTTAAACTTAACCATCTCCCCAAAAGGCCCATATTCTCCAAATATAGTTGCATGTGAAGTACTGAAGGTTAGGACTTCAACAACCATGAGGTGACGCTGTTATTTCAGGATCCCAGTGAAAGATGAAAAAGGGAAGGTCTGGGGGAAGTGCACCCCACAAGCAGCCTGCAAAGGCCTAACGACACCCCAGGGCCCCCTTGTCACATCTGTGTCTGTTCATGGTTCCCTCACTCTCCGAGGCAGAGAGAAGCACATGCCTCTATGGGGACTCCTGAAAGCGTCTTGTCCTGACTGCGTGGGGAATTCCACAATGATGAAGACCCTGTTGTTTTGTGCTTGCTCTCCCTGGAGTCCAGCACTACCCCAGCCTAGAGGAGTGTACAAGAAATGTTTATTGGTAAGTGTTATCAGACATTTACTGAGAGATGACGCAGAGTGCAAAGGAGAGAGTGGCAGAGAGATGCACCAACCAGCACGAAGCAGAGGGGATGTGGGGAGGAGCAGAGGTGGACATGGTGGGGAGTCACGGGCATCCCCACCCCTCCCGTCCACTCCTCCCCGGCTTACAGAAGAGCGTTTATCCACATAGTGGGTGGGGGACGATGCTGCTGCCCCCCGGGGCTCTTCTGTGTCTGGGCTGCAGCGGTCGGAGACGGCTCTGAGCAGAGGCCTGGCGTTCCTGGTGGGGGGTGGCGAGATGTCCCTAATGAGACCAGTGAGCTCAGTGTTCTAAAGTGGATTCTCTAGGAGACACCTGGCTACTTGGCAGGGGGAGGGGGACACCTCCCGGCCCAAACCAGTGTTTTTCCTTTCGAGCAAAGGGATAAGTCACTGTGATTCCCCGTTAACTACCTGGCAGGATTCCTTGGGTGTATTGGGGAGTTCTCCATGGCACTTGGGCATCTGACACCCTTGGCCAGAGTGTGTACTTTATTTCCTCTGAGAAAGGAGCCCAGTAAAGAGGAGACCAGAGAACCTGAGCAGACTGGGCGCAGGGAAGGAGGGATTAGCTTCACCATTGGACGGGTAGGAGATTTGACTAACTGTGGAAGGATCTGGTACTTGATATGGGTCTGGCCTTTCAGCTTCTCACATTTCTCTCAGCCCATCACCTGGCTCATGGGTGAGCACATGACCGAGGTGGCTCCAGTATGTGCTAATCCTGAGACTTTTCTAGAAGCTTTTGCTGGAGGTGCTGATCTGGTAGGATTTCATCCTGGAGGTACTGGGAACATCTTTGTCAGTTCAAGAGCAGGGCCTCCCAGACAATGACGCCAGTATAGAGGGAAGCGAAGAGGTGGAGGGCTTCCTACATCATGGAAGCCCCTGGATCTAGCTGCGCCTGAAGCTGGATCCCCTTGGACTTTTTTGTTACTTGACCTAATAATAAGTCTCCATTTGCAGCTTAACGTCAGTTTGAGTTGGAATTCTGTCGTTTCCCACATAACAAACCTGACTATCTATTTGTTCTGCTTATCAACACTGACAAGAGGTCAGCCTCATTGGTGGAGAAATACTCTCTCCTAAGGAAGGATACTGAAGGCTACTGGAAGAATTATATTGGACTAGCGGGATTCAGAAATGCACACTCCCTCCCATGGAGTAGAGGCCCAGTTCTAGGAAGGGCCATTCTTTAAATTGTCTTGTGCTCTCTCTGTGCCGGTGACAGGTCATTGGCGTGTTTGTCCTCAGACGCACTGCCTGCCCGTCTCCTGCTGTGCTCTGTGTTCTGGGGAGCCTGACCCCCACTCCTCCAGGCTCCGTTGCCTTTGGGCGTTGGGCCAGGCTTGGCCAATCAAAGGTAACACCAGGGACTCGGGGGTGGAGGAAGGCAGAAGCCATGGTATGTCTCGCCCTCTCTCTCTGCCAGGGGCCAAGGTTCTGCCTTTTCTGTGGCTCTGGCTCCCTTCGAGGTCTCTTAGGCCAAGCCCAGCTTGGCCTACCAGCCAGCCGCTACACGATGATGAATGACTTTCCTCCCTGGGAAAATGAGTGTCAAGGTTACCTGTCCATCCCTTGCTGCCAGCTTCAGTGTGGTCAGGAGAAAACAGTTAACCCATTTAGGAGCAAATATTTTGAAGTTGAACGTAGCAGAGCTAGAGCCAAGCAGGTTTCCATCTCATAAAAGCAAACATAGTTCAGTAGTGCCCCACAGACCTGCCATTTAGTTGCTAAATGGACAAGTGTCTGCTAATGATATTGGCACTCTGGTTACTGGAAGAAGTCCTATTCCGAAGAATTCTAGGACAAAGTTCCCAGTCTTATAACATACTATGCATGTTATAAGCCAGTTATAGATCTGTTACGATAGATCAGTTACTGGTTGGGGTGCATGAAAACGTGTGAAATATTATTTCTCATGCAAGACGAACAGCATAAACCAGAATTACTCAAGGGATTTTCAGGGAATCTGTGTCCTTGTGGGCCCCTACTTGCCATATTTAGATTCCAAAAAGACAGAGAGCAAGGGAAGGTGAGTTCAGACGCACAGTTTTTATTCCAGAACGATTCTGAAAGGCAGCTGTCTCTCACCTATTGGGGGAAGGCTGAGTGAGGTTGAGGCTCATGCAGTTTCCTTCTTTCGCCGGGCCCAGCCACTGTCTAGCCCTGTTCCTAGCAGAGGAAGACAGTGAGGGGTGCAGCATCCCTCACCCCTCATCAGCCAGGTGGGACGAGGGACAGCCCGAAACCAACACCAATAGCAGCTCTTGCATAACCCACATGCCAGCAAGGTTCAGCTCTGCCCAGGGGGCAGTGGACAGACCTGGCGTGATCCCAGCTGTGCCTGCTGCTAGCATGTTCCCTTCCCACTCGAGCCGTTCCACGGCAGAAGGATTAAGAACAGACCTGTGCGATCATCTTAGACCAGGATTCATTTCCAAGTCTTAACTTGAAGTTCCCTCAGAAAGAAGCTTGGGAGGGAAAGTTCGATACTGCTGTGCAATCCCAACGCTAACTGCCCGCAGGTAGTGTAGGCTCCACAGGCTCCAGGCACAGTCCCCACTGGCTGCAAGTCCGGGGGTCCCTAGGCCACACACTTCTGACCAACTGGCCACAGATTCAGGGATTCCTATGAGCCACTCAGGTTCCAGAATTCACTAGAATGACTCCCAGAACCCAAGAAGTGCCACACTTGTGACTATAGTCTTATTACAAAGGGTACAGATCACGAGCGGGCAAAAGAAGAGGCCCACAGGCAAGGTCTGGGGGTGGCAGTGGGGGTCTCAAACTCAGAGTTCGCGTGTTCTTGCTCCGTGGTGTTAGGATGCACACCCTCCTCGCACATCCCGTGTGTTCACCAACCAGCAAGCCACCCCCCCAAACCCAGGACAAAGACCAGACACATTCTGTAACACGAAAAGCAAGGAGATGGACGGAATCGTGTTTCCAGCCACGCACCCATCCGTCTTCCCTCCCCTGCCGCCACGGGACCTCCTCGCAGGTTGTGGGCCAGACTCACGAGCCGGAGAGGCTGGGTTAAGAATTTTGGTGGACAGAAGCTGTTTGCCTGTGCTTTACCCATTTCTCCTCCTTTTGAGGCCAGAACTTGTGTTTTTCTTGGGAAACCACCCGTTTCTCACTCTCAGCCCCCTGGGGTGTCCTGGGCTGACCCTAGCTGTGAGCAGGTTACTTACGCCTGGCCAATCGCTCATCAGATTGGCTACCTAGGTTAGCTCCCAGTGGCCACCGAAATGCAATTCTTAAGCTGTCTCTGAGATTATTAGAGAGATATTCTTTTTATGTTGGACTTTATGTTGTAAGAATATAAACTGAGAAATTCTTAGAGACACCATACGGAGATAATTTGCCTGCATATGAAGCCACATGATGGAAATAGAGATAAGAGATAAAAAGTCAGAGAGGCCGAGTCCTGATGAAATAATTTAAGCCAGTGGACCTAGGCAGGCCTGGAGGCTGTGTGATTCCCTCCGGACATTCCAGTCTGGGGTCCAACCAATTTGATTCCTTCATTTTCTTCCAAGTCCGGTAATTTTACTTGAACTTGGTATTGGCCATTATGGGTCACCATTCTCAGAAGGCAGCATGCTCTTGTAATAAATAATTGCATTTTTTTTTAATTTTAAGAAAAATTTCTTGAACTATAATTTTTAGTATTTTGTTCCCTTTCTACTTTTTTTTTTTTTCCTTACAGGGATTCCTTTTATCCATAAGTTGGTTCTTTTTTCCCTATGAGCAATAGGTTTTACCTACTCTCCTAATTTTTTCTCCATCTGACCCTTTCTTTCACCATTCTCTTCTCTGCCTCCTAAAATCTTTGGAGCAACCGTTTGGTCATGAGTGCCCCTTCCTCCCCAGTATCTTCAAATGACTCTCCCCACAGACCTTTCACTGACCTGCCTTACCTGAAATGTGACCTCTAGGAGGACAAGGCACCCCTCTCAAAGGAGGCTCCTTTTGTTTATCTTGCTTGAATCTCTTGCCATGTGTCTATATCACCTGTCCAATGCTCTCCACGCCTCATTCAATGAAGACTAAAGCTCTTAGCGCTGCTGACTCTCATGATTCTCTCTCTCTCAGTCTCACCGAGGGCCTTAATATACACCAGGGTTCAAATCCTGGCTCTATCATTTATTAGATGCATTACCTTGGGCAAGGTGCTTAATTTGCTTGTGCCTCAGTTTCCTCATTTGTGAGATAAGGCTAACAAAGATCTTTATATAATTATTGTGATGGTTAAATTAGGTAAAGTGCATAAAATGATCAGAACAGTGCTTGGGGCTACATGTTGGCCCTTCTCTTTCTTCTTCTTCCCCTTTCTTTCTTCTTTCTTCTTCCTTCTCCTTCTCCTTCTTCTTATTTTTATCTGGTTTGCTGCAGGAACATAAGCAGGCCCTTAGCTGGAATGATAATACTTGAAAAAAGAAAAAAAAAAAAAACTCTGTGATTTAATTTTGGTGTCTCATCAGGTAACATCCCAGAGGTATGAATTTATGAACCATTAAAAGAGATAATGATAAAATTGAACCCCATGGAGGACTCATTTACTTACTTTCTGAGTTGACTTTACTGCTTCCCATTACTGGCCAAACCAGCTCACCCTCAGCCCAAGATAGAAAGCACCCACTCACAGCAGTAAGAGGGGGTGGCAGCACTTCCTGCATCCAGCACAGTGATCACCAATGGGTGAGACCTCTGCACCCTCACGGACACACCAATGACCTCTGAGGGTGCGTTGCCATGGCCACCTCCTCTTCATGTCACCCCACCCCCACCCCCACTGCCACCCCATGCCCTGTACCTCCTCTCCGGCATGTTCTAGTTCAGGATTTCACATTGTCACACAAGCCATTTTCTAAAAACTCTTGTCATCCGCCCCAGAGTGATTTGTCACCAGCAAGTAGAGTGATGGGAGGGGCCTCGTCATTAACCAAGAGATGATTCACAGGGCTCCATGCAAGAGTCTGTGAAAAGCGTTCTTTATTTTCCCCAAATAACATAAATCATCCCACCCAGCCCCTGTCCTGAGTGACCTCCTTGCTTGTTTTGCCTTCTACAAATTAATGTAAATCCCTAGATCTGGGTGCATATTTGGAGTGGGGGGTCAGAAGAGTGGCCCAGAAGACCTTTGCTTCCCTTTCTATAAAACACCAGACACCATGGTGTGGTTTCAAGCCATTTCCATTTCTTCCTTTCATATAACGGGCAGGGGTCTTTCTCCAAACTCGAAAGTCCCTTCTTTGTGAACCAACACAGCAGAATTTAACATTGCATGCTCCCTCACCAACCGCCAAATCTTGAACTTGCTGACTGGAGTGAATAATTAGGCCACCAAATGGAAGACAACATCCTGGTCTAGGAAAACAATCTCCATAATGTGCTGGCCCATCAGAAAACAGACTGAAATTATATGTTGAAGCACAGTGGAAATTTCCTCCTGCATGTTTTATGTAAACAAGTTCATTTGTTCATTCAATGAATCCACAGTTCTTCAAAGGCCCTGTTTATATTAAAAGAAAGAAGCAGAAAAATTTGGATTGGCTGGCAGCCAGCTCTACACCTACAGAGTTGTCAAGCTGTTAGAGCAACATTCGGGAGCTCAGATGTTTATGTTGAGATGGGCTCTTAAGCCAAAAGTAAAATATTGTTTTTGGATGCAACAGCCAGATATGTGAGCAATGGACTCACATATTTAGAGACAAAAAGGCCAGTGTTTTGCAAAAGGGCAGCACTGAGCTGATGATGGACTTCAGACCTTGGGCAGGCCTGAGGACTCACACGTTTTTAAGTCTATGGCACATCACACAGAGGCTTTTGTATTAGACAACTTTAAAGGAACAAAAAAGCAAAAGTGCCTGAGGTTAAGACCTTAATCCACAATGGTCCCTAGGCCACTTCCTTGGATTTTAAGGAAAAAAAAAATCTAACCACCAAAGACCTAAAACTTGGGTCCTTTCCAAGTTCAACACTTTTATTTACAGTTTACAAGAGCATGTAGTAGTCAACTAGTAGCTTGAAGAAAGGGTTCTTGAGAAAGAGGGTCTTGTATCCATCAGGATTCATTGGTTCCAAGTGACAGAAAATCCAACCTAAATTAGATTAACCAAACCAGGATTTTTATTGCATCATAAATTTGGAGTATTGAAGTTCCTGGCTGGATCCAGGAACTCAAAGGATGTCACCATGTGTCTCTTTCTCTATTTTTCAACTCTGCATTCACCGGGGTGGGCTGCATTTTAGGGTAGAGGTTGTTCACCTGTAGTAAGGAGGCTGCCCCTACTCCAGCTCAACACCATAGCTTCTTAGCAACAGCAGGGGAAAGAGCACCTCTCCTGCAGTTGCTCCAGCTGCTATCTGAGACCTGGCCTTTATTAACTGTAATTGCGTCACATGCCCATATCTTAACCAATCACTGTGGTCATGGGATTCTTCTGATTGGCAGGACCCAGGTCACGCGGACAGCCCTGGACCAAGCCCAACCAGGTGGACAGAGAGTGGGGGAGGGTGGCTCACTAAGAAAAATAGGATTAATTATAAGAAGAAAGTGAAGTGGATTTGGAGTAAGGAAAAATTAGTCTGAGAAACACGTCATAGCAAAAAATAAATAAATAAACGTGGAAACGGTATGTTTGGTTTGAGAATGATCAAGATTATGATGAATCCTAGAATTTTAAAGTTGGAAGCATCCTCCCACATCTAAACCAATAATTTCCAAACATTTTTTTTTAAAGCAATAGACCTGTTTTATGAAATAAAATCCGAAGTCTATGAGGACATCCACGATGAAAACAGATCAACATGTTGCTATTTGGTTACAGGATGAAAAGAGAAGGGAGCAGGGAAAGGCCCAATGTTCTGCCCTCTTAGTTCTCTGAACTCTGGCATTACTCCCAATTTCAACTCTTCTTTGGCAACTGAGGGAAGACATTCAAAAACTGCAGGAGGTTCACAGATGACTTTAGGGGGTTAGGTAGACACAGTATAGAATAACACTGACTTGCACCAAGACAAGCCTCTTACCCAGTCAATTCTCTTTCCATCTTGTTGATTTTACAGTATCACGGAGAAAGTCAAAAAAGTTTAGGGCTAATACATTTTAATCAATTTTTTAGTCCTTGCTAGTACTCACTTGAAAAACAAGAGGTCAGTTTTTCAGGCTCAGAGTGCTCTGTGGGTGACAGTATTAGGCTAGAATTTACTACAAAATACAGTTGTTATTGCGGTAAAATACACATATCATAAAATCTACCCTTTTAACCATCTTTAGGTGGACGGTGCAGTGGCATTAAGGGCACTCACACTGTTGTGCAACCATCACCACCGTCCATCTCCAGAACTTTATCTTTCAAAATTGAAACTTTGTACCCTCCATAACTCCTCATCCCACCCCCTGCCCCTGGCAAGAATATATTTCTTTAAAATACAGGTATATAAGTAAAACACATAAATGTAATATTTAATAAATTATAGTGCCGATAGTGCAAGTGGGAAAGGATAACATTGAGAGAGATGTCCCTGAAAACTCAAACCTTTTGTTTGAACCTTGGGAACAACACAGCTCCCTCCTTCGCAGGGCAGCCTGTTTCGTTAGGCTCTGGGTTAACTGCTGCAAAGTTCTTCCTTCCATCCAGGCTCGAACCCTTGGCCTGAGGATTGGCGCTGCCTTACGTACGAGTAGCTTTCCTCTCCCACTGCAGTGATTCGGATGCTCGAATCTGGGTTTCATGGCTGCGTTTAAAGCCTCCCTTCTTGCCAAAGTACCCCGGCGTTTGCTCGCAGACCCAGGACCAAAGGTACCTGCGACACGTGGA
>CAUYRT010047925.1:0-22382 GCA_963574885.1 Lepilemur ruficaudatus
TTTAAAAAAATGCACACTAAACTATTTAGGGGGTAAAGGAGCATCATGTTTGGAACTTGCTCTCAAGATAAAAAAGAATATTATTGGGCCGGGCGCGGTGGCTCACGCCTGTAATCCTAGCACTCTGGGAGGCTGAGGCGGATAGTTCAAGGTCAGGAGTTCGAGACCAGCCTGAGCAAGAGCAAGACCCCGTCTCTACTATAAATAGAAAGAAATTAATTGGCCAACTAAAAATAAATAGAAAAAATTAGCCAGGCATGGTGGCGCATGCCTGTAGACCCAGCTACTCGGGAGGCTGAGGCAGAAGGATCGCTTGAGCCCAGGAGTTTGAGGTTGCTGTGAGCTAGGCTGATGCCACGGCACTCTACAGCCCGGGCAACAGAGTGAGACTCTGTCTCGGAAAAAAAAAGAAAGAAAGAAAAAAAAGGTAAAATCTCACAAAGCAGGAAGTACAAATTATCCATAAGAGAAATTCAGAATTAAAAAAACAAACATCTGAGATAACATTCTTTGACCCTATCAGATTGTCAAAGATCCAAACATTTGATAAAACACTGTGCTGTGAGTTTCTGCAAAACAAACATTTTGGCTAAGAGTTTAAATTGATAGAAACTCTAGAGAGGCATTTTGGTGGCACCCATAGAAATAACAAATGCACATTGAGACTACAAATATACATGGACGTCTGTGAAATAACATATATTACAACATTACAGTTTGTAATAACTGCAACATATTAGAAAAGGCTTAAATGTCTATTGCTAGGAAACTGGTAATATAAATAAATAATGGTACATCTATACCATGGAACTATCAAAAGGACTGAACAAATTCTACCGATATGGAAAGATCTCCAAGATGTACTAAGATGTACTTCTTGGAAATAGAAAGATTTATTTCTTTCTATTTAGGGGAAGGGTTTTTTGGTTTTTCTTTTTTAATAGACTTTATGAGTTCCTGTACACCACGTGACCTACCACACACACAGCCTCCTGCATTATCAACATCCCTCACCAGAATGGTACATTTATTAAAATGGATGAACTACATTCACACATAATTATCACCCATAGTTTACATTAATGTTCACTCTTGGTGTTGTGCATTCTGTGGGTTTGGACACATGTACAACAACATGCATCACCATTATAGTATCATACAGAATAGTTTCACTGCCCTGAAAATCCTCTGTGCTCTGCCCATTCATCCCTCCCTTTCACCCAACCCTGGTACCACTGATCTTTTTATTGTCTCCATAGTTTTGCCTTTTCCTCGATGTCATATAGTTGGAATCATACAGGATGTAGCCCTTTCAGATTGTTTATTTCACTTAGTAACATGCATTTAAGATTCCTCCATGTCTTTTCATGGCTTGATACCTCATCTGTGTTTAGCCGTTGAATAATATTACATTGTGTGCATGTACCACAGTGTATCCATTCACCTACTGAAGGACATCGTGGTTGCTTCCAATGTTTTGGCAATTATGAATACAGTTGCTACAAATGTGTGTTCAGGTTTTTGTTTGGACATAAATTTTCAGTTCATTTGGGAAAATACCAAGGAGTGTGATTGCTGAATCCTACGGTAAGAGTATCTTTAGTTTTGTGAAAAAACTGCCAGGTTGTCTTCCAAGGTTGTTAACCCTTTTGCATTCCTACCGGCAGTGAATAAGAGTTCCTGATGCTCTGAATCATCTGTGTTTGGTGCTGTCGGGGTTTTGGATTTAGGACACTCTAATAGATGTGTAGTGGTATTGCATTGTTGTTTTAATTTGCAGTTCCCTGATGACATGTGAATGTTAAATATCTTTTCATCTGCTTATTTGCCATCTATGTATCTTCTTTGGCAAATTGTGTGTTCAAGTCTTTTATGAATCTTCAAATCAGAGTGTTCATTTTTTACCATGAGAATTTCTTTCGCTGACTACAACCGTTTCCCCAATTCTGACGCCGACTGGGTGTTCAACAACTCAATTCACTTCTGGCACACTACCTGTAGTTAACATTTGATTCTACAAGTTAAAGAGCTCAGACCCAAGAGAGTGTCCCTACTTCAGACGCCAGCCACAAATGAGGTGCCCATGTACCCACACTTCTGCCCAACCAAGCACTAATCTGAGGGTGCCCACACATCCTCCTCAGGTTCCGTAATTTGCTAGAATGTCTCACAGAACCCAGGAAAATGCTTAGGGATGTTTACCAGTTTATTATAAATGATAAAACTCAGGAATAGCCAAAGGATGCCTAGGGCAAGGTGTGGTGGTGGGAGGGGCTGTGAAGCTTCCATGCTCCCATGATGCTACCCTTCCAGCACTCTTTTTGAGACAGAGTCTCACTCTGTTACCTGCGCTCGAGTGCCGTGGCGTCAGCCTAGGTCACAGCAACCTCAAACTCCTGGGCTCAAGGGATCCTCCTGCCTCAACCTGAGTAGCTGGGACTACAGGTATGTGCCACCATGCCCAGCTAATTTTTTCTATATATTTTTAGTTGTCCGGCTAATTTCTTTCTATTTAGAGACGGGGCCTCACTCTTGCTCAGGCTGGTCTCGAACTCCTCACCTTGATCGATCATCCCGCCTGGGCCTCCCAGAGTGCTAGGATTACAGGCGTGAGCCACCTCGCCCGGCATCTCCCAGCACTTTTGAGATGTTTAGGAACCCAGAGGCTCTCAGAATCTTTGTTCAAGAGTTTTTATTTTTATGTATTTATTTATTTATTTATTTATTTATTTATTTATTTATGTATTTTGAGACAGAGTCTCACTCTATTGCCAGAGCTAGAGTGCTGTGGCCTCAGCCTAGCTGACAGCAACCTCAAACTCCTGAGCTCAAGCAATCCTGCCTCAGCCTCCCGAGTAGCTGGGACTAGAGGCATGCGCCACCATGCCCGGCTAATTTTTTCTGTATGTTTTTAGTTATCCAGCTAATTTCTTTCTATTTTTAGTAGAGATGGGGTCTCGCTTGGTCTCGAACTCCTGAGTTCAAATGATCCTCCCGCCTTGGCCTCCCAGAGTGCTAGGATTACAGGGTGAGCCACCGGCCCGGCCAAGAGTTTTTATTTTTATTATTTATTTAATTTGTAAAAATATGGAAAGCTTCACGAATTTGCATGTCATTCCTGCACAGGGGCCATGCTAATCTTCTCCGTACCGTTCTAATTTTGGTATATGTGTGCGGAAATGAACACTGTTCAGGAGTGTTCCTAGAGCTCAATCTCCAACTCCAAAAGTTCTAACCTTCTAATCTCTTGGTCTTTCTGGTAACCAGCCCCATCCTGAATCTCCTCCTCAAACTCTGTATAGAGTTACCTCTTACCTTTGCAAAGAGGCTGGTTATGAATAACAAAAGAAGCTCCTACCATACAGGAAATTCCGAGGGTTTAGGAGCTCTGCTCCAGGAACTGGGGACTGAGACCAAATATACTTTTTATTATACAACAATTATTGTTGGGTTTAAGAGTTCTTTGCATATTTTGGATAAGAAACCTTTATCAGATATGTCTTTTGTAAATATCTTCTCCCAGTCTGTGGCTTGTCTTCTCATTCCCTTGATAGTGTCTTTCATAGAGCAGAATTTGTTAATTTTTGTGAAGTACATCTAATCAATTATTTCTCTTATGGATCTTGCTTTGGTGTTGTAGCTAAACAAGTCGTCCAAGATCATCTAGATTTTTTCCTATGTTGTCATCTAGGAGTTGTCTAATTTTGTGTTTACACTTAGGTCTATGATCCATTTTGAGCTACTTTTTGTGAAGGGCATAAGTTCTGTGTCTAGATTCACATTTTACCCTGTGGATGTTCAGTTGTTCTAGCACCATTTACTGAAAAACCTATCTTTTCTCCATTGGATTGCCTTTGCTCCTTTGTCAAAGATACATTTTTTTTTTGGCGGGGGAGGGTCACTTCCTGTGCATAAAGATACATTTTTTTTTTTGAGACAGAGTCTCACTCTGTTGCCCGGGCTAGAGTGCCCTGGCGTCAGCCTACCTCACAGCAACCTCAAACTCCTGGGCTCAGGCGATCCTTCTGCCTCAGCCTCCCAAGTGGCTGGGACTACAGGCATGCACCACCATGCCAGGCTAATTTTTTCTTTTTTTTCGAGACAGAGTCTCACTCTGTTGCCCGGGCTAGAGTGAGTGCCGTGGCGTCAGCCTAGCTCACAGCAACCTCAAACTCCTGGGCTCAAGCGATCCTTCTGCCCCAGCCTCCCAAGTGGCTAGGACTACAGGCATGCGCCACCATGCCCGGCTAATTTTTTCTATATATTTTTAGTTGGCCAATTAATTTCTTTCTATTTTTAGTAGAGGCGAGGTCTCTCTTGCTCAGGCTGGTTTCGAACTCCTGACCTTGAGCGATCCTCCTGCCTCGGCATCCCGGAGTGCTAGGATTACAGGCGTGAGCCACAGCGCCCGGCCTCACCTAACTATATTTTTGGTCTGTGGTTGGTAGAATACCAGATACAGAGAGCCAGCCAACTGTGTGGGTTAAGTTTTTCCAGTAACTAAATTCCTTTGAAAAATAATTGAATACATAATTGTATTATCCTGAACTATAGGATAGGATGATTCATCTCTTTGCAATCTACATCCTATAAACTTCATTCTACTATCCCAAAATGCATAGAGAAGACACGCAGATGGCAAGAAGAAATTAAAGCTGTTTAAAAAATCAAGGAAAAAAATATTTTGTGGTGGAAACCAAAAACTCTTTGAAGTATACAGTTTTCTCTATACTTAGATGTTGCAGATATAATATTGTTTACCTTGTTGTTTACCAATGCAAGAAAACATGTTTCTTAATGTGAAATTTTTTTTAAAAAGAAAAGACTTTAATTCAGTACTATTCTATGCATCTAAAACGACAGGGTCTGCTGTATTTAATGCTTACTCTTCATAGTAGTCTCACAGCCGGTTCAATGGTAATGGCCCCCAGACACCTAATCACGGGTTCGTAATATGTCCATCGTCCTCTTTTAATATTCAAGCCTCTTGAGACACTTCCTGGTGTGACATAATTTCTCTTCTGGTCCTATAATGCATCATGCTGCTGGGATAACAGAGAACAAGCAATGTGATCTGAGATTGGCTTTCTGAATTTATGAAAACACGATAATGGTTTATTTGTTCTTTTATGGCAGGTGACATGTTAAAGTTACTAAGGAATGTCAAAAGGAAACAATAATGTAACTTTTATTTCCTTGTCTTGGCTGTAATGCCAAAGCTATTTCTCTCCATAATCATTTTCACCCGTTCTATATCCACTGACTAGCGCTTTATTCTGTAAAATTGACTGCATTAAAAAAATCAAAACATTTAACAAGATCAAAACTCAAGGGAATAAGATTTATATCTAATTTCCAATTATCCACTATTTACCCAAAGTTAATGTTAGTATGATTCAGTATTGAACTGTTAAAGTAGAAAAGGACTTGAGAAGCCATTTAGCCCAAATAATTCATTTTTAAATATAACTGTGCTTTAAAACTTATTGTAAACACTCATTATACTCTATCCATTTACTCTTTTCTTGTGGATATGTGTCCACAACGATCTTTATTTTCATTAAAGAGAAAATAAAAATCTCTGAACACGAGGAATTAGATTCACTGATAGCAAATGATTTGAAAGGAATACATATACATGGATTTACATCGTTTGCTATTGCTATCGTCCAACTTTTGGAAACAGATTTGAAGCATCTTTGTCAACAAAGGTGCTATATTGAGTCATCTTACTCTATTCAATCCCATCCTTTTTTTTTTTAATGTGGTCTATCCATTTATTCTTCACAGAGAAAATACTTATTATCTCACTATTAAAATCATTAACACTTTTTTGAACTTACACGTCTTTTTCAGATCTTTGTGTATTCTTTAATTTATCATCAGTTTGTGTATGCCTCTAGCCCACTGGCAAACATTTAATGGTTAGTATTGTGTACAGGCTCTGTACCTTCCAGTAAATATATTTGATTTTCAGTGATAATATTAAGAAATTTTTTGAGATATTATTTGAGGTTTATTCTCCACCCCCCCCCTTAGTATTCTCATGACACTACCTTCACACCAATGATTTCAGCAGCAACCACAGAATTCTATAAGCACCACTTTCAAGAGAAGACTAATATTGTTGAGAACAAAGTGTAAAATATCCCCTTTAAAATCATAGCAGAGTAAATAGTCTTGAAAACCAAAGTGCTTTGGATTTGCATCCTGTGAAAGAAAAGTCTAAAAACTTTGTATTGATGATGCACAGTCAAAAGCCTGAAAAAATTTTAACCCAGAAACTATAAAGCTGGAAAGAATTAAAAATTATGTAAGAAGAGTCATCTGACCAGATTAAATGAAATCCCACAAGTGGAAAATTTCAGAGGCCTAGAATGACTGCACATCATAAGCTTCCTTTTCAATACCAGGGTAATATCTCAGTATCCTTTGACTTTAGATTACCATCAGGTAGGAGGTTAGGAGAAACCAGAGAAGGAAAATCATGAACTGAATGAATGGCTACTAAACAGACACAGTAATTACTGTAAGAAGTGATCAAATAGATTATGAATTGTCAAGAGTATGATATGTGCCATCATTAGAGATAGAGTTTGTGCACAGTGAAATTATTACAAAGCAATGAATAGACTTAATTTTTTTTTACAGTAGTCAGAATACAAATTTAACCATTGCTGATCACAAATAGGAATCAATTTCTGGAAGGAAATTTCCTCTATGAACTATGAACCATCAAGTTTGGATCCATAATTACTTTTTTCATCTCTCCACACATCTCATTAATGATAGTTAATCTCATTATGATAGTTCACCCTTTACTCATACTTAATTCTTAAATCTCTTTCCAGTATGACTGTGTCCTAGATTATTATTTACCTTCTGATTTCTTATTCATAGGACCCACCATCAAGTGGCAGGATTTCAATTGCAACTTGGAGAGAGCATCTTATTGGCCTATCTTGATTCTTGTTTCTACCCAATCAGTTATGATTGAGTGATTGGGGTAGGGATGGAAAAATATATGTGTGTGGTATGTTATAAACATGGAAACTGGGGCAAGTTTTATCACATAATGAGAAATTCTCAATAACCAGGGCAATAGTTGAATGAGAACTCTATGATATGTAAGTTACAATATTATGATTACATTCTCTTCAAGGAATTGTAAAATAATGAGAACATATAATATAAAACACAAATATTATAAGCATTTTAAATCATATTTATAGCAGGGACATGTTTTCTTTCTTCCTCATTCTGATGAAACTTAATTACAGGCCCAAATCTCCAAAATAAATCTTATGAACTCAATCTCTCCTGATAAGTGAGAATTTTTTTCTCAGTTTATTTACAATTTACATTATCAATGAGACTTAGTTATTTATTACACAATTCACTTGATCATATTAAGTGTCCATATAATACAGTGTCCATATAATTCCATATCTGGGTATGTACTCCAAAAATTGAAATCAGGGACTCCAACAGATATTTGTACATCCTAAATCATCACTTAAATCAGCCAAAAAAAAGTATTGGTCCAATTATTTTTATCATATAGGACAAAAATATTAGTCTGGGTTTAACTGAATCTGGGAATCTATGAGCTAACACAAAAGTTATGATTCTTATATGAATAGATACAAACATAATGTGTGACATGTAGTAAAGATCCAAATATAGAAATACAGAAATTCTAAGTTTTATCTTGGCACTGCTATTAATATCACTAAGTAATCTGTTTAAATAAATATTAGATATATTTGAAATGACACAGTAGAATAAATAACTACATGTTAAATCTATTTTGTAAATATATAACATATATTATATATAATATATATTATAAAGCTAAAGGCTTTATAGAGAAACCAATACAATTTTGGAAGTTGCATTCTTTATGAACATATAAGTAAACTTATCAGGAAATTATGGTGATAAGGATGAAATGAATATTTTCTGTTCTTTTCCAACATATTGATTATTTTAGTTTCTTTAAAATCTAGACCTATAAGTGTATTGAATGTGTTGTCTTCAAATTCTGTGGAGGAAGATCTCATATATTAATGTGTATTCTTATATAATAGCAAAAATTTTTTTAAATGAGAGCTATATTTATATGGGGAATAACTGAAGAAACATTAATAGAATAGGTGGTTAGGACTAGAAATCACATTTGTGAATGTTTTGTCCAATATCTATAAGATTATCCTGCAAAATCTTCAGGAAAGAGGCAATTACCTATATATCTCTACAATAAAGATAGAACATTCAGTAGAATGAGTGGTAGTAACTAGGGACGTAAATGGGTTGTCAAACTCTGTCACCTTATCACTGAGGATTTCCTACATAAAAATGACAGGGAGGATATCTGATGGCCCTAGACTTAAATGATAGTGGAGCAAAAAATAGAAGAGGATAATCACCTCTATACAGGGAATCTGATTCATTCCTCAATGTGGGATGGTGAGCTGTCTCACAGATGCCCACGGTATTGTTACAGGCTCAGAATGGTAAAGATGGCACATTTGTATGTTGTATTGGAAGGTCATAATTATTCTTCCAAAGGAATTTTAATGTTATTCCTCTTCAAAAATAAGCTTGAGAGTGGGAAGCAAGGCTATTGCAGTTACCCACGTGCTTTGAGTGGAGGGGTGCCTGTTCTCTCAGTTCAACAGACGAAGTGTTTTTTCTTGACTTTCTATCAGAAGCTGAATTCCTCTGCATGAAGACATTGCTTTCTGAAGACAAGATTAGAGATCAATAAAGGTAAATATCAAAGGTACCAACAATAAATTATTATTATAACAAATAATATTCATTTTATACTGGCTATTTTATAAATCATGCTGGGTGGCCAATTCCTAAAAGACAAAGGAAAGAAGCAAATGTATACAAATTTTATGACAACTCTTCACAACTTCCCACTGTGAGATTTATCAAATGTCAGAAAAATACAATAACTTATAACACCCCAAACTAAACTATTATCCTGCAAATCTGGTGTATAAAAGCATTAACCTGTGATGGGGAGCAAGTGGTATGGCTAGAAGGATGCTTAGGGGACAATGTAATCTTATCTACAACTTGCTTCTGATTCATAATCTGTACCAACTGAAAAACTGAAAACTGCTTTTTAAGACGGCTAAGTGCCTTTTTACTGTCAATGCCCTTTATTTCTACCTTTAAATATTCATTTTGCCACCATATTTAGCATAAATGAAGCATGCACTTTGGCAGAAGAGGAAGACAGGAGCATCATGCACCCAGAACTTGAAGTCTGGAATAGGAAGTGGTAGATCAGGAAAAGCCACAGGAGTGATGCGGTGTATGGCTGACATGTTGCACCTATGATTTTTCAGTAAGGAACCTACTAAAGCCTACAGAAAAGACTAATTTCTCCACCACACTTCATGAAAAGAAGAATAAAATACAAAGAAGTTTTTCTTCAGTCCAGACATCATAGCAGATACATTTTTGCCAGATACCAGAAATTTGGCTAAAGCCTGGTTCCATCTATTTAACTCTATCTAAATATCAGAAATTAGTATCTTCTATTGTGGTTAAATATATGTAACATAAATTTACCATTTAACCATTTTTAAGTGTAAAGGTCAATTGCCTTAAGTACATTGTTGGATCACCATCAAAACCAGCCATCTCCAGAACTCTTTAATCTTTCCAAATTAAGCTCCATGCGTATTAAAAAACAGCTCCTCACTATCTCTCTTCATAGTCCCCGACATCCTGACAAACCTCATTCTATTTTCTTTTTCTATTAATTTGATTACTCTAGGAACACCATATAAATGGAATCAGACAGTGTTTGTCCTTCTATGACTGGTTAATTTCACTTGATATAATGTCTTTAAGGTTTATCCTTGCAGCATACAGTAGAATTTCCTTGCTTTTTAAGGACAAAATAATACTTCATTGTATGTATACACCACAAATTGCTTTCTTATTCATCTGTCAAGGGACACTTGGATTCCTTCCACCTTTTGGCTATTGAAAATAATGCTGCTGTGAACATACATGTACAAATATCTGTTGGAGTCCCTGTTTTCAATTTTTGTAGTACACACCCAGATATGAAAATGCTGTATTATATGGTAATTCTGAGTTTAATTTTTGAAGGCACCACCATATCATTTTCCACAGCAGCTGCATCATTTTATTAATATATATCTGCCAGCAATATACAAGAGTCCCTATTTCTCCACAATTTCATCAATGTTTTAATTTTCTGCTTGACTTTGTATGTATGTATACATAAATGTATTTATATAATAGCCAATCTAATGAGAATAAAGTGGTATATCATCATGGTTTTAGCTTGCATTTCCCTAATGATAAATTATGTTGAGCATCTTACCATGAGGTCATTGGCCATTCATATATATTCTTTGAAAAAACATCTATTCAAGATCTTTGCCCATTTTTTAATCACATTGTTTACATTTGTTATTGTCTATTTGTATCATCATTATTTGTTGTTACAATAGGAGTCTCATATGCACCCTTGCCTTACTGAAGTCTCTACTAAATTCATACATTTGCCACTTCCTAGTCAATGTAATGACCTTATGGAATCAATAAATGTGATTTAATTCATGATGCTAATAAAAAGGACTGCAGATGGCTATTATTAAAATTTAAAACTGGTGATAGATCCTACTAGATTAAAAGGAACAGGATGTGGAGGAGGAGGAGAGGATGAATAGGATCAAATAAGAATATGTATAATCTCCATGAAATATCAAGAAAAGAAAAAATACAGAATGAAAGTCAAACATTTAAGTGATTTTGGTAAATGCAAATAAATATAAATTTCTGTAGTTCCCTGATTGGCAAGGAGTTCTAAACTATTCTCATCCAACCATTATGTGTTTAGTTTCCTTTAATAATAACATAATATAATAGTAGTCATCTGGGATATAGATTAGTTACATAGTATAAAATAAATTGTAACAAATCCAGGTAGTTTCTCTTGGTTTCAGAATTCCTAAATAAGGCCAAGGATGTGAAGTTGTCAGGGACATTGTCTAGGACACTCAGGGTTTTGATACATCTGGAAATTTCAATTCTTACCATACCTCTTGGTATGTAAACTATGATGATAGCAGAACTTATGCTAAATATCTAAGTGTTTCCTTTTAAGAGACTTTTTATAACTATTATTCTGTCCTGTTCCATGAAAGAAATTCAGCCATAGCACGGGCACTTTGTCATCTCAGAAGAGGGGCAGAAACCGTGCCTAGTTGTTCTTGAAAAATATCTGTGCCTCTGATTTTCCAGAATTTCAGAAAGCCTATTTCTCTCTATTCCCATATTCAATGACAAAGGTTTTAAGACAGGGATCACAACACAATAGATAAAAATATGATACTATCAAAAGGTACACCTGATTCAAAGAGACATACGAATATTAAAAAAAAAAAAGTCAACAGCCAAGCAAGCATAAAGAGAAGACAGTAAAAGATGAAATGGTAAAAACTAGAAGAATTTAAAACAAATTTTTGCATAGTAAAAAGATTATGTTAAAAGAGATGAAGTTCATAAAGAAAATATGAGTTATGAGGATTTAATACTGAATAATATTATCAAAATAATTGGATGAAAAAAGAAACTTAGAGAAATAGCATAGTAGAACATAATTTTAATATACTTTTTGATTCTTTGACAAAAATAAGCAAAACTAAAGATATAGCAAAGCTAAGTAATATAATACAAAAAGTAACAAAGAATAAATATTCAGGAATCAATATAATATTTAGAAACCATCATAATGTACATATAAAATGAAAAATTACCAATTATTTTCCCAACTAGAATTGTGTAAATTTCTGACCACATTCTATAATTAGAGAAACGATTCATGAACCAAGTTGTACAGCTATTCACATAAATCAGTTTTAGAAAATTTCTTTCCCCCTATTGAGACCCCTAATTCCCTTCCCCAACTACTTTTCAAGTGTGCCCCTCCCCTCCACAATACTCACCACATCCTTCAGATATAGGTCTACCCGCTAACTCCCGAATCCCTAGTGAACACCACCACCATTTGAGCACCATAGTGTTAATCAGTCAGCACCAATTTGATGGCGAGTACATGTGGGGCCCATTCTTCCAGTCTTGTGTCACCTCACTTTGAATAATGAGCTCAAGCTTAATAAAGGATAATATAAGCGGTGCTAGCTCACTGTTGTTTCTTAAAATTGAGTAATATTCCATTGTAAACATATACCAAATTTTAATAATCCACTCATGAGTTAACAGGCAATAAGTAAATGATTTTTAAAATATATCAGGATATTTGGTGTAAGAAATAATAAACAATTGAATTTAATGTGGAAAAAGAGTTGAAAGTAATCAGATTTGAAAATATCAAGCCAGTTGTTCTTCTGCATAGCAAATATGTGATATAGCTAGGCTAATTTGAAAATTAAACTTCTATAGAAAAAGATCATTTATACAAAAATACCAGAAATAAATATTAGAAAGAACTTGTATATATGATAAAATTGAAAATTCAAACCACTCATGATGTGTGGTTATTTAATAAATAGTGCTGGGGTTGCTATTTGGTTTAAAAAATGAAGCAAACCCCCCAAAATACTGTGTACAAAAATAAATATAAATTAATTTTTATGTCCACTGGGATATTCTTTCAGTAGCTCTCCATTAAAGGCATAATCAAAAGCTACATGCAAGAATATTTTTGGCATCATTATCTGTAATAGCCAAAAATATTAAATGCTTAAACCTTCCACCAGAGATAGTTTTTAATTGAATTAATTAATTTAATTATAACACAAAGGATATTTGTTAATTATAGCACTAAATTAAATTATGGCACTAATTTGTGACCAAAAGCATGCTTTCAAAAAACAGGAAAATGAATTGGGATTTTTTTAAGATTTTAATTTTATTTTTTTTTATTTCAGCATATTATGGGATAAAATTTTAAATGAAAATTCTAAGATGAAAAATATTATCCATAGTATAGTGTTGATTCTTTTTTGAAAAATTCTTCACAATGATTAGATATTATTAGATCTCAACCTGTAAGGTCTCTCTACGTCTTCCAATTCTCCTTTCCTTCCTTCCTTCCTTTCTCTCTCATTTATCTCTCTTGCTCATCTATCTCTCTGATTTATTTCTCTTTCTGTCTCTCTCTGTCATTACAAAGGTATTTAAAGTTTACTATTTAATAAGTATTTAATAAATTCCAGGCTGCAAATGTGGAAACAGTGATCACACTGAAGATTATGTCATAAGGCCAGCAACTTTTCTTTCAATTGACCCATTCCTTAGATGCTAATAAAGAGGAAGAAACAAAACCAAAAACATTACTTCAGGAGCTGTAGCTGTAGGTAACCACTGTAGGTGAACAAGGTAGGTGACTACTGAATGGACACTTATGGTGAAAACTGGTAGACAATGTGATGTTGAAGAGAAACAGAAGAGGGAGAGGCAACCCTACTATTATTTTTTTAACTTTTAGACTTGGTACCTTTAGCATTGTATTTTGCACTCTCTTTTCATCCTCTTATGACACAAACCTGAGGCTCAAAGCTAAGGTTTAAACCTGGGTCTGTGAAACTCCAGAGTCTGTGGGAGTTCTGAGGTATGTTTTATTCTAAGCTGCTTCCTATAGTGAATTGCACCTTGGACATAATGTTAGAAAAATATTCTTGAATAATGTGTTTATCCTGAGCACTGATTTATAATGATGATAATTTAACATTTGTTAACAGATCAGGAAAATAATCTATATATGCTTTATTTTTTATTTATATATTTTTAACTTGGGATATTATGGGGGTACAAATATTTTGGTTACATGAAATGCGTTTACCTCACCCAAGCCAGGGCTACAAGGGTGTCCTTCCCCCATACAGTGTGCTTCATTTCCATTAGCCCACCCCCTCCACCCCCCATCTAACTGGCTCCCAGTGAGTATTACTATCATATGAGCATCTTAGTGTTGGTCAATTAGTACTAGTTTGATGGTGAGTACATGTGGTGCATGTTTTTCTGTCCTTGTGATACCTTACTTTGAAGGATGGGCTTAATCTCTATCCAGAATAATATAAGAGGTGCTAGATCACCATTGTTTTTTGTGGTTGAATAGTATTTCATGGTATACATATGTGCTTTAGAATGATAATTCAAATCAAGTCTAAGAAAGTACATTCTAAACATAGATATTTTGAAATATCTACATAATGAAAGAAATTTAGCATTTACACAATGCAATTTAAATTTTACAGATATGGTAACTGAGTCACAGAGAGAGAAGAAAATTCTTTAATA
This sequence comes from Lepilemur ruficaudatus, assembly GCA_963574885.1. Lineage (NCBI taxonomy): Eukaryota > Metazoa > Chordata > Mammalia > Primates > Lepilemuridae > Lepilemur > Lepilemur ruficaudatus. The sequence goes on from CAUYRT010047925.1 coordinate 14,323, forward strand.
CCACTTCAGTTCTCACCAGTATGACTAGTTCTTTCTTTCTTTCTTTCTTTCTTTCTTTCTTTCTTTCTTTCTTTCTTTCTTTCTTTCTTTCTTTCTTTCTTTCTTTCTGTTGTCATAGTCTATTTTTGTTGGTATAACAGAATACCACAGACTGGGTAATTCATATGTGATAGAAATTTATTAGGCTCACAGTTCTGGAGCTGAGAAGTTCAAGAACATGGTGCTGGCATCCGGCAAGGGCCTTCATGCTATATCATGCCATGACAAAAGGTGGTAGGGCAAGAGAATGAGGGAGTTGAACTCACTTTTATAACACAGCCAGTCTCAAGATAACTAACTCACTCTTGAGATAACAAAATTAATCCATTCATGAGGGCATAGCCCTCATGGCTCAATCACCTCTCATTAAGCCCCACTTGCTGACATTATTGCACTGGTGACAAAGTTTCCAACACATAAAGTTTGGGGGACATATTCAAACCATAGCACATACAAAAGCAGCAATCCTCCACACTCTAAAATTTATCATTAATATTTTAATAAGCATAACAATGCAATTTTTACATAATTAAATCTTCTTAAATATTTTTTTCTTAAATTTTCTGGCAGATAAGTTTTCTATTTTATGTGTGTAATTTACCATTTAGTGAACACTGATATCTTTAATTTATATGCTGTGTTTTTGCCAATTTACATAGAGAATAACCATTCCACCTAAATACTCAAATGAAAGTGAGGTAGGCAATATGCCATGTTCAGTGTATTGATTAGAATTCAACTAGAAAAGGATATTTTCTCTAATATAGTCACCTGATATAAAGTGAGGGAACTGAACAGGAACTGAATATCAAAAGGCAATATAAATATGCTTTTTAAAAATAAAATCCATAGGGCATTATTATCTTTAAAATATGCATTGGTGCTATTTAAAAATTATGGAAGTAAGGAATTGAATGGAAAAATATTAAAGGATGTGGATTTTTATTGTTAATTGTTCAGAAAGTAGCTCCATTATACTTTATTGATAAAGAAAAAATGCTTTAAACTCACTTGAATTAATTACTACCAAATAAACTGTTTTGTATTTATTGATTTTACCTATCAGTTATTTATCTGTATTCTGTTAGAGTTCCTAAGCTATATTTTTGTAACTAGAGTGTAAAACCTGATATTGGTTTTGTATTGCTTAATGACTCATGTTTACAACATTTTGAACTTAAAAGAAGTATAAGGGAAAACTTGTGAATCCAGCTGCAAATATCCCCATTTGGTGCCTGTACATTATTATCTCTTTTTCTAATCCACCCAAAAACCTATTCAAAGCAAACATATGGTTAGTCTCTATCATGGTGCAAAGATAATGGCAACTACTTTGAGGCTCGTTAAGTTTAGAGAGCAGTGATTTTTCAAGACATCAGCCTCTTTACCGAGAATCACAGCTACATGATGAAAGACGTTAAAGACAGAATTCTAGTCTCATGAGAGAATAATATTTTAAAATTATTTCCTTTTCTGGAACAACATCGACTGCCTTTTGTAGCTTCTCCACTTGGCCCTAGACTGAACTCTTTGCCGCTATTCAGATTTACTGTGTAAAAGGAAGCAGGTGTTACAGGTGTGACCTGTCACATTGTAAGTCAGAAAAAGCCATATACACAACAGATTGGATCAGACTAATCCTGTTTGCCTAAGGGCATAGGGAAAGCGGTAGGATTAGAAATATTCTGGACTATACAATTAATGCCTAGGAATTATGAAAGGATCGTTTTTCTTAAACAGGAAACATATGTTTTTATAAAAGAATAGCTCTAAACATATATAGTTCATGTTAATCACAGACAGGTTTCTGCCTTTTTTTCTTTTTTCTATTTCTTTTTTATTTCTCAAATTCCCTTTTCTTTGTAGCATTTATCCTTTTTATGAAAGTCCCAAGGCAAAACTATCCTAAAGCAGTTGCCTAGGGAGGCATCAGCTTATGGCACCTTCCGCTTTACTGCTTCACTAACCTTTGTCCATTTTAAGCATCTGGTAAACCTGCATTAATACTTCCTGTGGCTTAAAATACACAGGTGTAGGTATGTAAATGGAGTGGGAAAGATCACATGCCTTGCATTTACTTCTTGTCAAATTGTTTTGTAGCTTCTGATCTCCATAAATGAGAAGTATAGAAAGCAATATTTTGCTCCACAGAAAACGTGGAAGAGTGTCTATCAATTAGCCATCTTTGCAATTTTGGGAAACACCTTGTTCAAAGAATGTAGAATTTAAAACTTAAGAATAGCATTAAAATGTAAGACCAAGATGCAGGGTGCTATACAATCGATCACTAAGGGAATTGTGCCCAGTACTACCAGATCTGGTTTACCTCCTTACTGCTGAGCTCCTTTGAGTAGAGTAACAAATAAGGAATTAATCTCCATGACATGATTTTAAAAAAAATAAATAAAAGATAGTATGAAAACATCAGCTGCCAACCAAGACCCCACAGTCTTCTTCGAGAAATGGCAAGAGACTTTATAGATTGATTAAATATAATTCTTAAGACTGATCTCAGAATTAAAAAAAAAAAATTCAACCAAGCAACCAACCAACGAAACAAAAAAACCTGTGAGTATATTGTAAGTATATAATCTTGAGAAACTTGGATATAGTTTTTCTTCTTGAAAACTATGAAAAGCTAAAAACATGATTGCATTTAGTGAAGCTATTAAACAGCCTAGTCACATGCAAACCTCTCCTTGATAAATGAGGGAACAGAGGCACATTGTGAGTTGTCAGCAAATTTACGACTAGATGGCAATTTGTGTAATTCACCAATCCTAGAGACGTGAGTGTTTCAAGGTCAACATGAAGTAATTTTAAAAATATGATTATATTGTATGTTGCTTTAAAAAGAGAATCCTTTTGAAGAATATCAGCTATCAAAGTATGTAGTGTTAGAATACTGCTATAATAATGAGTAACAAAGCAACAGCCCAAATTAAGTGCTTACCACATTCACATTTAAGCCGGCCTCTGATTGATTTGATGAGATACACTGCATAGCAAGAGGCCAAAATTTGGGGAAAACATAGAAGCAAAGACAGAATAGAAGGGGGGAAACTGGCTTTATTCTCACACATTTTAGCTTTTATAAAGGGAAGCAAAATATCATAGGCAGTGCTGGAGCTTGTCTCCTACTAATGCTCAAATGTTTTTACAACAAAAGACCACCTAATCCAATCCATGAATGGACAAGAACTGAAGTGCTGGGGTTTGCACAATAAACTGGTTTCACCAGCCAGTATTTTCTGCTCTATGAATTCTGTGCAGCTTTAGAATAACCATGGATGGGGGATCTAGAAGATGAGGGCAATAGGTACTCTGTAAAATAACACTTAAATTGTGATACATATAATTAACCCTAAATCCCTCACCTCCTTTGGGAAACAATTATGTCTACTTTTCCTCTTTTCTCATGCAACCCTCGAGGCTATTGGGTGACTGCTCAAAATGGCAGCCGTTATTTTGAGCTGATTTTATCTTTAACGGAGAGTAGGTATGGGGAGTACACACAGTGTATTTAAACTAGCACAGCTTGGAGATGGCATAGGTGGAAAATATAGAGAAGTAAAAAGTAGTTTGAAGACTGGAGGAGTGAATATAATAGTTTCATCTTTACAATAGGATCAAAATGAGTACTTCGCTCTACTTTGGGTTTGTCTAAAAAACTGACTGAAAGAGATTGCTAAAAATATTAGAATAGGAACATTAAGTCCAAAGCTGTGAAGGGTCTGAGATGTTACCTTACTTTTAGGCTAACAAGTAAGAATGTCACTGTTTTTTAATTTTTTTCCTCTCTCCTCAGAGGAACCCTAGACCTCTAGATAAGAGAACAGATCTTTTATTTATTTATAGAGTAATCATAGCAGCAATGGCTCTCCATGTTCCAATTACCCACAGGGCAAGACAATGAGAGCCAGATGTCACCTGCTGTACAGCAGGAGGTGACACAACAGGAGAGGAACCACACGATCCATACCCACACAACATACACGCACAAAGCATATATAGGTGTGGCTGGAACATGTACTCCACCTCCCATCCAGAGAGAGAGAGACACAGAGAGAGAGAGAGATTTTTCTCTGGAGTGTAAACAAATTATCTTTGAAGAGGATCGCGTAAGTCCTCCTACAAATGTAAGCAAATTTCTCCAGAACAGTAACAATCTTTAACTTCCAAATCATTCTTTCCATTTAATCATTCCTCTATGACCATGCAGAAACTCTACTCTTTATGAAAGAGTAGAGCTGAGTTGTTTCCAAACAATGACAATTTTCTTAGCAGTAGGATTGAAAGGGGTTGGTTCACATGCCAGATAATAAGCTCTCACAGGATAGGGATTATTTCTATGTTTTCTTTATTATCTCTCTTATAGCCTAGATTTTTTTAGACCTTGATAATATTGAAATATAGAATACTACATGTCAGAAAGGCCATTTTCCATCTTTTACTCAGCTTTATTGTAATTTATATTTTAAATAAATATGGCCTGTGAAATTCAATCAAAAAGCAATTCTACTCATCTTTCAATGTTCCTTTAAAGTTGGCTTACTATGAGATATTTATTCACTTACTCTGGGTAAAAAACTCATAAATCTCTTATTTTTTATCATTTTAAAACAAAATTTATTAAGTTTAACAAAAATAACAGGAAGCTTTAAGTTACAAATGACAATTTCAGCTGCCTTCTTAAAATGTAAAATGTGCAGCTCTTTATAATAGTCAATTGTTCCTAACTTTGTTTAAAGTTATGGCTATTCCTTTTACTCTTATGTGGAAAAGGCTAACCACAGCCATGTGATGTCCAGGAAAGGGGGATAGTTGCCTGCTTATTCTTTTGTTATTTACCTTTTCTGAAATTTATATACACACTCTCCTATTCCTCTAGAGTAGAAGCTAGGAATGAGAAGAAGGGGAATAGCATATTTTTAAATTTTATCAGATGGGTTCACAATTCCTGGGGCTCATAGATGTTTAAAACTCAATTTATCCTCAGTGGTACTTTTTGTGTGTAGAGGAGAGGGGATTCTTCATCAATACATAACTACTGGAGATCTCTTAATTGCATCCACAGAAAATTCTCTCTGAAATCAACTGGTAGCTTTACTCTTTTCATGGTGCCTAGAAATGCTGGCATTGACTTTAGCTTTTGCCTGTTGTATAACTGCTTTACCTGATTATATTGCATGGTTCCTAAGATGAATTCATTCTGGGGCATGTTTATGTGTGGCTCAGCCCTGGTTGATGAATGCTCATGAACTGTTTACACATGAAGTCGTGGGGTACAGGCCGATCTCAATGTGCTGCCTCCCCGTGACTCATCCCTCAGCATGGAATTAGCAGCATATTCTCTTGGCCTTATGTTTCTCAGGCAGAAATCAGAAACCATTAATCTATGTTTCTATTTTTATACCATGTTTTTTTGTTTACTTCTAGTATAATTTGAAATTAGGTAATAGGATGTCTTTAGTTTTGTTCTTTTTGCTTGGGATTGTTTTGGCTATACAGGCTCTTTTTTGGTTTCAAATGGATTTTAGGATATTTTTTCTAATTCTGCAAAAAAAATGACATTGGTATTTTGATAGGAATTGCATTGAATGTGCAGATTTCTTTCAGAAGTAAGCCATATGCCTACAACCAACAGATCTTTGAGAAAGTAGACAAATATATACTTTGGAGAAAGGGTACTCTATTTAATAAAAGGTGTTGGCAAAATTGGATTCTATGGAAGAGTGGCACTGGATCCCGTTCTCTCACATCTGCAAAAATTAAGAAATATTCTATTTCTCTAGAACAGAATCTAGGAATGAGAAGGTAAGTAAGAGAAATAGCATATTTTAAAATTTTATCATATGAGTTCACATTTGTTTGGCCTGCTAGATGTTTAAAACTAAATTTATCTTAAGTGGTACTTTTGTGTGTGTAAGGAAAAGGGGATTCTTCATAGATATGTCACTACTAAAGATCTCTTAATTGCAATCACAGGAAATTCTCTCTGAATTCAACCGTTAATCCAAGATGGATTAAAGACTTAAATATAAGACCTGAAAACATAAAAATTCTGAAGAAAACTTGCAAAAAACTGTGTGGACATTTGGCCTAGGCAAAAAATTTATGACTAAGACGAAACATGCACCAAAACCAAAATTAAACAAATGGTACTTAATTAAACCAAGAAGGTTATTTACAGCAAAAAGTTATAATCAACAGAGTAAATAGACAACTTATAGAATGGGAAAAAATGTTTGCCTCGTATGCACCTGACAAAGGACTAATATCCAGAAAATAAAAGGAATTCAAACAATTCAGCAAGAAAAAATAAATAACTTCATTAAAAAGTTGGCAAATGTCATGAACAGGCATTTTTCAAAAGAAGGCATACAAATGGCCCACAAACATATAAAAAAAAGATGCTCAACATCACTAATCCTCAGAGAAACATAAATTGAAATGACAATGAGATATTGTCTTACTTCAATAGAATGGCCATTATTAAAAAATTAAAAACAATAGATGCTTTTGCAAATGTGGTGACAATGGAATGCTATACACTGTTGCTGAGAGTGTAAATTAGTGCAACCTCTATGGAAAACACTATGGAGATTTCTCAAAGAACTAAAAGTAGAACTACTGTTTGATCCAACAATGTTACTACTGAGTATCTACCCAAAGGAAAAGAAGTCATTATATCAAAAAGACACCTGCACTTGTATATTTATCTCAGCACAATTCACAATAACAAAGATATGGAATCAGTTGATGATTGGATAAAGAAAATGTGATATATATATATACTATATATATATATAGTATATATATATATATATATATATATATACCATAGAATACTATTCAGCCATAAAACAGAATGAAATAATGTCTTTTGCAGCAACTTGGAAAGTACTAGAGGCTAATATCCTAAATGAAGTAGCTTAGGAATGGAAAACCAAATACTGTCTGTTCTCACATATAAGTGGGAGACCTCAGCTATGGGGTATATATGGTCACACAGAGTGGAGTAATAAACATTGGAGACTCAAAAGTGGGGAGAATGCGAGAGGGCTGAGGAATGAAGAATTATCTATGGGGTATAATGTACAGTATTTGGGTGATGGATTCAGTAAAAGCCCAGACTTCATTACTATAAATATATCCTTGTAACGAAACTTCATTTGTACCCCCTAAATCTGTTGAAAAGAATAGTCAAGGTCAGCATTCTGTGTGTCCCTTCGGCTTCCTCAAACTAGATGGGAAAAATATTATGCTAAATTCTCCAATTAATCTCCCTAAGACCTGACTCTTTTAACATGAGGTGAAGAAACACACATTCACTTTCTCTCCCATGTTGTGGAGTGGAACTCATGAAAATTTTCTACAAAGGAATCCTCTTCACAAATCTCCTCTGTTCTACAACATTCCATTCCACCTATAACTTCAGTGTGAGGAAAGAGTATACAAGACTGATTCTCAGCTAGTTCAATTAGAACATTTCACAAAGTCATCTTCCGTAGAATATAGAATGTGCTGCCCTCATGCTTTTGGCCTAAACTAAAGCAGAAAGTGTCCCACATAACTTCCTGTTACCACGCTATATACTCATTAAAGGCAATAATTAGCTCTTCTATTTTTTTAATACCACAATTTGCTGGGTTTGCAAAAGACAACAAAAATTTCCCTATGAGCTGACAGAGCAATCACTTCAAATGCATTCAACAATTTTATTTTCAAAACTGCAGTCTATAGACACATGTCCAGGATTCCCTTTGTAAAGAAAAGAGCACAAATTTGGAGTGAATTTTCCAGTTCTGGTTTACTTGCCCCATCAACTTGGGTATGTTACTTAACATAGTTCTCAGAGCCTCAGAGTTCTAGTATATAAAATTGGGATGCAACTATTTTGTAGTGTCTTTGTGAGAATTCCACAGAGTATATATAAAGTTGATAGAGCCTGACGCATAGAAAACAGGTTCAAAAATGCATATTTTGCTGCTACCATTTATCACCAAATTGAAATTCTG
>CAUYRT010047927.1:0-49542 GCA_963574885.1 Lepilemur ruficaudatus
TTTATTGGGGGAAAACTACAAAGCATTTACAGTACAATGTTTACAGTCACAATTTGTAGTGAGCTGATTTCCCACAATATATTACCACTCAAGTTGACTTATCTTGTTACATTCAAAAACCTACTCTGTCAAAGTAGTCCATAGAGTACATACATAGTGCTCCAACTGTATCTATGTACAACCAACACTCCATTTTAAGTGTACAGTTAGTTGGGGAGCGGAATTAGGGGTCTCAGTAGGGGAAAGGAATTCCTCTAAAACTGATTTATGTAGCTTTCTTAATTGCTCCTATAGATAACATCACCATTGTGAAATCTAAGACTGGTTTCTGATATATTTTCCAAGCTCTGTGTTCTGGTGGATCAACTGAGGCCAACTAGACCAGTGACCATACTTAGGAACTGAGTCAACAGGTCCTGCAACCCTCTACCTGGGAACTGTCCAAGCTCAAGAAGACAGTATCTACTTCCCAACCCTATGAGTTCATCCTCAGCGAATCAGCAGAACTATTAATAATTCCCAGCGTTTTGTCTGCCAAATTATCTTTAAAAACCCTGGCCCAAAAGTTCTCGGGGAGGAGGATTTGAGAAATTTCTCCCATGCCCCCACTTGGTTCCGTGCGTTATTAAACTCTTTCTCTGCTGCAGCCTCTGCTATCTCAGGATATTGGCTTCCTCTTGAGCAGCAGGCAGTGAACCTGGTTGGGTAGTAACAATGGCAGATGTTAATCCTTGAGAAATCACTAAATGTTTTTTGTTTTCTTGTTTTTGAGTTTCTAGCTTTTACTAATGAAGACAAATTCATTCAATATAAACAATAGGTTAAACTGAAGAGTGGAAAACCCAAAGCCAGTTAGGGGAGAGCATGTTTCTCGTGATGTGATCTTGTGAGAGTCAGGAGCAGCTTCCTGTTTCTGTGGCCAGAAGCAGAAGGCAGTTTGAGGAGTGGAAGTGTGGTCAGGGAGGGAGGATAGACTGACGTATGAGCTTCCCAGCCGCAACTGCTGTGGCGCATATCCCGCTAGTTCCAGGGGTAATCTGAGGATGATTCTTTCTTAAAATAAGATAGTGACGTTTCAGATCAAGCAAATAACTAATTTCACAGAAGGAATTGCTAATATGACATCTATTACCAGTCACCAGCTACCTTGATCCAGACTGTGAGATTATCTATTATTATTTGTCTAAGGCTTAGTTACGCTGCAGTAACAGAAAACTAAAAATCGATCAATAAAAGTTTCTTGTTCAAATTATGTGTCTGTTATAAATCAGCTGGTGCTCAGCTCTATAATTTTTATTATTACTTTGTTTTTAGAGACATCTCACTATATTGCCCAGACTAGTCTAGAACTCCCAGCCTCAAGTGATCCTCTGTCTTTGGACTCCTGAATAGCTGGGATTACAGGCATGAGCCACCACCGCACCAGGCTCAGTGACATCTTGGGTCCGCAACTCAGGCGGATTAACAGCATCACATGGGTCAGTGCTGCTCTCTTGGCAGTGGAAGAGAGAGGTAGAAGAAAGGTGAGATGGTGCTTGGAAATGGATCACGTGACGTCTACTTACATTTCATTGGCTAAATCAAATCACGTGGCTGAGCCGTGCATTAAAGAGGTAACCTAGAGTGTAGTCAAGCTAGAGTGTAGGTACATTGTTTCATAAATTAACAGTTCATTCCACAATTGTGGAGCAGCTCTACCGTGATTGATTGTTCAGGGTCAGTAGCAGCAGGGATATTCCTGTTTAATAGTGGATCATCAATACTAGGCAGACCTTTATAGAATTTCTTTACACTGACATTCACACTGGACCTTTAGATTGTTTCTGTGATAACAGCAGAATAACAAGATTTTTAAGGTCAACTAGAATGAGTGCAGTAAATTTGTATAATACATTAATAACTAAAAACAACTTTACCATATAAAATAATGTCAGTGTATTCTTTTCATTACTGCATTTTAAATCAAAACTTAAATTTTGTGGGCTAAGCAGTGTAGTAAGCAACTTGAATTTAGCAAACAAGCTTATAGCCAATCGAAGTAAATGAAATACTGTATCACAGCAATTTAGCATAATTTATTCTCAGTGGTTCTTCTTGTCAAATATTATTTCATTCATTTCATGATAAATTGTACTTCCCTGGGTTAGAAAAAAAGCATTCAAATAGAAATAATTTTAGCAATTTTCTGATGTCAGTCTCTGTTTCTTCTTCCGTATTTTGAACTATTTATTGGGATACATACCACTGTGAACTCAAGTCCCATTACCAAATCAGGTTGCTAACTATTTGGAGTTTCATATTATGCTGTGGCCATACTCTTCTTGGATGTTACATTTTTCAGACAGTTTGTATTTGGCTAATGTTGTTCTGTATCTCCTGTAGTTTAGGCTTACCTTACTTGAACCAATATGGAATGTATTATCCTACTTTCACAATGTTGCAATAAAGACATGGTCTCAATTATAAATATATTAGTCTCCTTAATCAGAGCTGGTACAAATAAGTATAAATGTAGAAAAAGACCTAGGATAAGTATAGATGTAGACAGAGAAAAACTAATTGGCAACCAGTTACATGCGTTTTTGTACTGTTTATGTAGAAATGAATCCTGTTTTGGGTAGCCATTACTCAGAAAACTTTGCTATTACGTATTTCTGTATCTTAATGATTCAATTCCGTTTTCCTTAGTAATGAAATCAGCAAATCACAAAGATCTGTTTATATTTATTTTCACATAACTAGGACTTATAAATTTACAAATACAGAATTTTCTAGGTAAGAATTGATTTTATCTTACGAACTTCAGTCTCTTCATTTAATAATAGAATCAAGATAAACATTCAAAGAGATGTCCCAGTTCAAAATAGCGGTTTAGATATGTTGGTTAGAACTTTGCAATTTGTCTCTAGTTTAAAGTCTACTGACTTTAAAGTATTTAAATCAGTTTGTTTTTCAATTTTAAATCAAGTTTTAAATCAGATTTTAAATTCAACTACAAAACTTTTCTTCTGATTTTTCTGTACTTTATCTAGACCATTCACTTGAGACCATATTGTTAAATGAATTAGTTGAATGTATTCCAGCAGGGCAGTCAAATGGAGAATTAGAAGATGTTTGAAGTTCCTTCCAGAATTCCAATCTTATATTAATACATCTCAGAAGACTATTCTATACTCTACTTTGATTCTATTACAGTCACGTTGTCTTCTGTTTCCTGTTCATAAACCCGCTTGCAGGAGAGTTTCCAATTTGTGCCAAGACTGCAAATTAGCACAAGCTGCTGCCTCTCTCTAGCGGATCAGTCCTGTGGGGAAAACACAAAGCAGACTCGTAAAAATATGAGAAATCCTTAGGAAAAAAAAGACTACTCTGAACTGGTATGTCGCAAGGCAGGTGCATGGCTGTAGCCTGCAGCAAAGGGCTTTTGGCTCAGCTGTTACAGCATAAATCAGAAAAGAGCAGTTGAAATAGTATCTTTGCTTTCTCCTTGCCTTCTCATTTCTTGCAGAGTTTGGCAATGGTTGTCCAAGCCTTTGAAGGCCAAGACCTCAAATGGCCCATAGACCTGCTGAAGGTGTCCACAAAAACCCTTCAGGGGCTTAAGGATGGAGAATTGGGGAAAACTAATTGGAGAGGACTAATCAGACCTGGCTTTCCCTTTTTCTTTCAGTTTGCTCTAAACTTCCAGGGCCTGTATATGTCCATTGAGGAATCTGACTTTTCCTTGGTGTTCGAATGTACAGCATGGACCTGAAAAGCTAACCAAATGGGAGTGGTTACTTCTGTCTTGCAGTAACTTGAATTCTTCACCAGAAAGCCCAGCCATTCATACACACTTGAACTCTCAGGATTGACCAAGACTAGGCTCTTTCTTCTGCCCCTCCCCAAGTCATATTAACAGGTAACCTATCTCTTCAGGGATACACTAAATTAATAATAAGAAGAAAATGAAAAAAGATACAACTTCTTTAAATTAAAAACTACAAGAATAAACTTTCTTAAATTAAAAACTACAATTCTTCTAAGTGATGTATCACAAGAATGGAAAAACAAGCACCACATGTACCCGCCATTAAATTGGAACTAATTAATCAACACTTATGTGTACAGATGGAAATAACATTCATCAGAAGTCAAGCAGGTGGGATGGGAGAGAAGGGGATGGGTAAATTCACACCTATTGGGTATAATGCACACTCTCTGGATGATGGGGATATTTATAACTTTGACTTAAATGGCACAAAAGCAATTTATGTAACCAAAATGTGTGTACCCCTGTAATATTCTGTAATTAAAAAAACTACAAAATAGAAAACATTAGAAATATTAAAATTGAAGTGTCAGAGTTTGAAGTAAACAAAATAAGATACAAAAAGGGACGGGAAGATATTATTCATATGGAACAAGATATAATGTAAAATAATCAAGTACAAATGCTAAGGTGCAAAACAGCTAATAACTGAATAGAGAGCACAATAGGTGAATTGCATAAAAGAACATAACCGAAGTGTGAATTCATCAATCATAAGATAATACAGAAGTACTTTTCTGGAAGGAAACAAATATGAGAGAACAGCTGAGAAATAGGAATACAAGTGCAAATATCCAGATATAGGAGTTCTAGGCAGAAAAGAAACCAAGATAAATTTCTAAGAATTAAAAGAAAAAAATCCTTAAGGTTAAAATATCCCACACATTGGCAAATCAAAGAGCCTTAGGCATTTTGCAGTGGTTTGCATTAAGTGACCTGGAGGTGGTATGCAAACTTCTTAGGGTCCCCACATATGGCAGCTAGATGTCCAGTATCTCTGGGGGAAAGAGATGATGGTCTGAAAGGTACATGGAAGCAAGGTAGGGGTAAAGTTGCAAATGGGAAAATGTGAGTGGACATCTCTTGGGTGGTGTACAACAAATACAAACTCTCGTGAAGATGACAGATTGTCACTCTGATGAAGGAAATTGTCAAAGTGGGAGTTGTGGTTCCTCCAACTCCTTTTATTAAAAGTCTTGTTAGGGCAGTGCGTAAGACAGGTGGTTCCTGAAGATAACAGTATCAAGGGTTGAACAAGATGGTATTTCGAACTACTTCACTTGTAACTGACGTTGTAAAGACTTTAAAGAAAGTGCAACACATCTAGGGGAATGTTATGCCATTGTTAAGACAAGAAAAACTTTATACAAATTTAATATATTTGCACAAAGAATGAATCCGGCTGCAGAGGAGGTTCAAAGTGCTCCGCTCAGCAATGTGGGCAGGCAGTTTTTATGGAAAGAAAAAGGGGCTGACATACGCAAAGTGCTTGATTGATCACAGTTGGGTGTTTGCCTTATTTGGGCATGATGTGATGAGGTATTTGCCTTATATGGACATGGTCTGATCGGTTGGAGGCCTGTGATTGGATGAAGCTCAGATGTTGATTACAAGAATATACTGTTAGGTTGCAGTTTGTTACATAGGAATTGAAAGCGTAAAGTCAGCTTTAAGCCAAATTTAATTTAACAGTGTTATGGCCATTCCAATTTGGGAATCCAGCCAATCACAATTTTCATTCTTGTGGGAAGTGAATCAGTATTTATTCAATGTATTACCACAGGGATTTTTAAATTTGCTAGACTTTTGCCATATTCTTGTGAGGAACTTGGAGTTAAAAATCATTAACAGAAAGTCAGTGTGCTACCTTGATGATATCAAGATAATTGTCTCTTCAGAGAAACATTGGGATAAGTTAAAAATAAGAGGCACCCAGATGAAAAAAAGAGAGGCTGGCTGATATATTCTGCTAAAATTTAAGGTTCAGCCCAAGCTGTGCAATTTCGAAGAATTACATAGATTGGAGCAACCAGAGATAGTTTTACCACTGTTTCTGTCAGAAATAAATTATCAGCTCTCTCATATACCGGCAATAGGCAAGAAGCTTAGAGACTAGCAGGGCTATTTGGGTTTGGATGGAATTAATTTTATTTATTAATGAGTTGGCCTGATCCACAAAATCACTAGCAAGAAATCTGAATTTGAGTGAGGCTTTTGCGGAAACAAGTGTTAAAGATATACTAAGGGTGGTGGCCCAGGCATTTTTCAATAGACACTTAGGACCCATCTGCTCAGATAATATTTAAAGTGGTTTTAACCAGTACATATGCAGATTGCAGGAATTTGCAGAACTTGAATAGGGCTATTCAGTGAGTTGTCTTGCAGTTTGGCTCAAAAACTGCTGAGTTGTTTATTATATATCATTGGAGAGATAATAGTGAGATTATTACTGAGTATTGATTTAAACCACTCTCACTACTGAGGGGTATGGTATCAGAAAATTCTGAGAATAGAAATACTGATCATTCCATAGGGAATATCAGGGAGGCATTCAAATAGGACAAATGCAACATAGCAAAGCTTGTTCACCAAGTGAAAAGGGTGTGTTAGAAGAATGCTGAGGAGGTAACTTCAGAGGAGTCTACTTCTCATATGAGCAGTTGCTTCATTGACTGTAGAACCAAAAATGGCATCTACTAAGGATACTTCGTAGTCTGCGTCTTAGGATTCTCTCCCACTTAACGGAAGTGTGGCTTCCTAGTCCACTGAAAGGAACACCTAGCTTGAGGATTCAGAATGAGGGGTATAGAATTGTTTTGTAAAGCCTTGATGAAGAGTATAAGTTTGCACAAGGCAATAGTAGTGGAATCAGCAGGAGAAGAAGAGTTAGGCTTTCACCCTCAGGGAAGTGTTTGGGTATTCACAGACTGTTGTACTTTAAGCAAAGGCTTTGCTGTATGGTCTGGCAAATGGATCCTAAATGACTGAATAATAAGGAACATGCCTGTATGGTTTCCTGTGTGAACATATCTGGAGACTTACAGGAAGAATTAAAGTGGGTGACGTTAATGCCTACCAGTGACAACAACAAAAATCACAGGATGTCTAACTCCTAAGATGTAGACACCTATAAATAGTACCTGTGTACCTTATAACAGGAAAAAGATGGTTCTCAAAATCATAACTTTTCCTGAACCCATTATGAGCTGATGTTGCAAGACAACAAGTAGCCTGGAATCTGAGGAAAGACAGGTATCTCTGAAGACAGATGGGGAACAAGCATGGATTTACCTGTGTAAAAGCACAAGAGACAGGACCGCTATACAAGTGGAAAAGAAGAATTCACAACGATTTCTTAATGAATTTCTAAAGAGTGCTTGCCAAATACCGTGAGAGTACAGAACCTCTGGGAGAAGCAGACACCCACTTGCAGGCTCTTCTCTGCAGACCTTACTGTGTGCTGACAAAAAGGCTTGTTGTCAGGGCAGATACTGGATATAGCCCACTTTGGAGGTACAAGCTGGAGAAAAGGTGCGGCCACCTCTGTAGAAAATGCAGGAAGTCCTCCTAGTCTTTTCTCTCCTGAGGAAAAACAAAAGTTCTAAGATTCTGTGGAATAGCAGAAAACTATGTTTTCCCAGTGCAAGGAGAAGATGTTTCCACTGTAGGTGGGGCAAGGATAAGAGAAAAAAAATGCTTTATCCATAATTAGGGGACAGAACTGTGTCCAGAAGAGCCCAGGCCATTAGAGGTCTTCTGCCATTGAGTTTTGAGCAAGATCACTGAGAAAACCCAAATTTAAGGATTAGGGACATAGTGACTGCTTAACCTGAAGTTGAATCAGGATGAAAGAGAACCCTATCCCTAGTCCACAACCACAATACCTCAAGCTCTGAGATAGACATAGTACACTACTACTGGAGAGGACCAGAGGGATTTCTTTTTGAGGAGCAGTTGCACGGGGAAGCTCTAATGATTAGGGTGGAGCAGAAATAATGCAAAAACCCACCAGCAAACCATTCTCCACCTAAGAACAAACAGGGATTTAAAGGCAGTGGAACAAGGGACGATCTTTTAAAAAGTTATAAAGTTATTTTGGAACAATTTCACAACCATATGCAAAAAACTGAATACCAACCCACACATAATTTTTGAACTTAATAAACCCTTAAAACTCTTTGCCACCTGTTTTAAGTAACACGTGTTTGAATTGGTTCATTTGATATCCAGATAGGTAGAAAACGTGTGCTATTATTCAGGGAGCCTAGGTTTGTTTACTGTAAACAATTTCTAAGGAGGAACATCTCAAAGCATTCGTGAGATTAGGATTTTTCTCTTAGTAAGTACTATTAGTTCATTTACTAGAAAGTCTCTTAGTCAACACATTTACAGTGCAATGGGACCCAATCGTCTGCTCTCATTCTTTTTCAAGTTTCCTCCACGTATGGTGATAAAATGATTGCAGAGTAGCTGCTTAACCTCTTCCTTTCCAAGCCCCATCAAAAATCTGTTCCAGTATGTCCCAAGGCAATTGTTTTAAAAGGAACTCACAGCAGACAAACTTGGAATTCTTGCTTGTCTGGAAATACCTTTATTATGCCCATCACTGATTTACAATATATTTGGATTTAGGAATTTGGAATGCAAAATTGTTAATTTTTTTTGCTTGTCCGTTTGTTTTCCCTCAGTTGTTTGAATCCATTCCTGCTTGGTGTTCTGGGAGGAAGTGTTACAGGTGAGAAGGATAATAATGATCTTCTTTTCATTCCATTGTAGTCAATCTGATTTTTCTTTCTGGAAATTTTGGACACTCTTGTGTATCGTTAGTGTTCTGATAATTTTTAAAAACATGAGAGTGTAAGTCCTTTTTTATTACTTTTATTAAAGGGTTATCACTTTCTGTGAACTACTGTCCTTTTTGTTTTTCCTACTGTGGTTCATTTTATGCTTTATTTGCTTATTCGTTTCCTCCCCTTCACTTTTATCTAACTCCCATTAGCCAAATGCTGAAAGTACTGAATATAGACTTCCTGTTTCTTGTTTCTTTCATGTATTTTGTATTTTGATCTCATGCTCTATGTTAGATCTCCTCAGATTTATTTTCTATCCTAGAACCGTGCAATATGGTACCCTCAGTCACATGTGATGATTTATATTTACGTTAAAATTAAATAAGTTACAAAATTAGTTTCCCACATTTCAAGCATATTTCAAGTGTTGAGCCACATTTCAAATGCTTTACAGCCACACGTGGCTAATGGACAGCATATGAGCCAGCACGGATCTAGAACATTTCCATCACTGCAGAAAGTTGTATTGCACAGTGTTGTTCTAGCCTACACCTATCAAATAATTTTATATTTGATACTTAAATTTCCTGGTGTCTGACTGTTCACTCATTTCATTGAAAACCACTGTTGCATTATTAAAGGAATATTTTCTCTTTTACTCTCTCTTCCTCTTGCATATATTCTGGGCAAGGGAAAATTGCTTCTGATAAATCAAGTGTTTTTCTGGAACTTTTCTTATTTCTGTGCCATCACTTTTGAAAGTCAAAACAAGACATTGGATTTTTGTTGTCTTTATTATTCTGTTTGGGATTTCCAAGGACAGAGCCCTAGCTCTGTCAAGGAGAGAAGTACAGGAAAAGGGTTGAAATGTGGCTCATTATTCTGTTGACATTATTGACCTTGATAACTAGCAACCCTCCTATCTTACTGTTGTCTACTTGTTTCCTCTTTGGAACTCTGCCTTGCAGAGCTTCCATCTCAGGTACAGCATGCATTTTTTTGTGCATATTCTGGACAGCAGCTTCTTCTGCTCTGATTTATCAATCAACTCAATACCGTTCTCTTTGTGTCTTGCGGAAACCTGTCCGAATGTAGAGTATTTTAATTTAGGCCAATAGACTCTTCAATCACAGCTCTGTGACACATTTATTGTATCATATTTAATTTTACTGCTTTTCTTAAAACTTTTTAATTGGGGCTCAACACACATAAAGGGCATAAAGTATTAAATATGCTAGTTAATACACCAGTCATAATTTCAAACCTCAGTGAATTTTTACATGTACATAAGCCTATATAGATCCACTACCCCAGAATGTGCTCTTGGGCCACTTAAAAGTCATTAACTATCTCCACCCACTCCCTGCCAGTAAGGTAACTTACATTCTAACTTCTGTCACTATTGATTAGTTTTGTTTGTTTTTGAACTTTGTATAAATGAAAGCATAGCTTATGTAATCTTTCTGTGACTAGCTTCTTTCACTCAGCATAATGCTTGTGAGAGGCATCCTTGCTGTTGCATATTTCAGTAGTTCTTTTTAAAATTGCTGTGTAGTATTCCATTGTATGAATATACTGCTATTTTATATAAATTGAAAATGGAGGAGGACAGGAGCTCATATGTGCTCAGTCTGCTGTTTTGCATGAAAAAGTTATATGGGTCTCACAATACAGTGTATCAAATCTGTCTTATGTTGTATGTGACTATACTGTCGTCCTCAACAGATTGAGTTATCCAAGGAGAAGAATAGATATCGTCACGTTAAAATATCTTAACATAGTACATACCATATAGTTGGAATCCAATTAATACATGCGAAAAAGCAGAAACCTTAAGTATATTTCTGCAGCAAAAAAGGAGGTTACATTAAAACTAATACCAAGTTTTTTTCCTCAAAGGCTAAGTATGATTTCTTTAATATCAAATGGCATAGTGTATTAAGCATGTTATTTAAATGTGCTGATTTTTATCTGTCCCCTCATTATGCCCCATTTTAGAGATTCACTTAAAGGCTAGCGACACCGAAAAGAAAAATTTTGAAATTTAACATTTTTTGAACCTGTATCCTAGAAACCTTCACAGAACTTGTAATTTGTTTAAGCATTGATACAGTACGTTGGTTTGATAGAGAAAAAGTCTAAAAACATTTTCAGGAAGAGTTGTAATTACTGACCATTCACAATTACTGTTACTAAAATTTTAGATTACAAGATGATTTAAATGAATTTTTCTTTGAATGATCTATTTCATAAATGGATTATTGGATTATTAATTGGATTGTTATTATTACTATAGCATTTTCACAAGGCATTAGCATTTAAGAGAAGGTAAAGTGAGTAATACTATGTTTCATTTTGAACAAATCATGTATGATGGTCGAATTTGATCACCAAAGACAAACCAAAGGTGAAAAATAAATGTTGGGAAATATCCATGAGATGTTACTTGTCCTCAAGGAGTAATAGCCTTCTGCTTTGGCAGATTATACTGTGACTGTGTCCTTTTTTCATTGTTTCAGTTTGTTTCCTCATATATAAGTATATTCAGTACCTACTATTTTTCTGATAGATTTTTCTAGATACGAGAGGAGATTTTAGCTAAGACAACATGTACTTGTTTCTAGTGCATTAAATTCAGACACGTTAAAATCTGGGGATGTGCTGAGGAAAACAAAATGCTATTAAAGTTTCTGTGTTTCTGTGATATCCCCAGGGAGATGTCTCTGAGCTGAAAAGTTAGCTTTCACAAAGCTACTTCCAAAGCCTTTCAGTGACTTGCCTCCTGTTAATAGAATTTTAGTGGACAGAAAACCTAATGCATGAGGCAAAACAACAGCAAAGATTTTTAGTCGAGACCTTGAAAGGGCTAACGTATAAATTAAATGTCAAAAGAAACGTGAAGAATGTTTCAACATTTATTAATAGTTGGAAATTTACATTATGTTTGAGGGTAGAATTTGACACAGAAAAGAGAATACTTCCTTTAGTTGTGGCTGTAATGTCATGTCTATGGCCAGTAAAAGAGATGACTTTATGTTTATACGTGAACACAACACTCTTTAGTGGCAGATAGTAGAATGTGGATTAAAAGGAATTCCTCATGGGAGTAATCATTTATGAAGAGAAAAGCTGTAGGGATTACTCCAGAATATTACAATGGCTAATTATAAGTAAAATCCCATCCCCTTCCTGAAAAAGGGAACTGCAATTTTATGGGGTTTCAGTTCTAAAATAACTCTAATGTGAATTTTAATTTTTGCCATGAACATTTTACTTTCTTGATAATGTTCTTTTATGAATCTCAATTCCATAATCATCTCGTTGTGTATTTGCACTTTCCTGATAGAAAAAGTGCACTACTGTTAATTGCATGATCTCTGGGGCTGGAATCTCTGAGTTCAAGTCCCATTGTTGCTAATTTACTTTTTTAAAAATTATCTTCTTTATTAGCATTTTATTACTTTATTTTTAAATGTCATTTATTGGTTATCTGGAAATTACAATATGCATCTTGTCTTTTTACAATTTGCCTAAAATTAGCTCTTTTACCGCTTTCCAAGCAAGAAACTTAAACCAGTAATTTCTTTTACCTGTCCCCTGCCTTTGAACTACGGTCATGTATTGTACCTCAGTACATCATATCACCCCCAAAGACATTTCTATTCCTGCTGTAAGCTGTTCATGTTGTTTCATATTTAAACTTTTATTTTGAAATACTTTTTGATTTATAGAAAAGTTTGGAAAACAGTACAGAGAATTCTCTCATAGACTTCACCCAGTTTCCTCTAATGATACCGTTTTATGTAACCATAGTATAATCATGAAAACTAAGAGTTAATGATGCAATACTATTAATTGAACTGCAGATTTGTGTGGATTATCTAAGTTTCTTCATCTCTGTCCCTTTTTCGTTCAAGGATCCAATTCAGGAAACCACTTTGCATTTAATTGTCATGTCTCTTTGGTCTCCACCCATCTGTCCCCATTTCTTAGTCTTTGTTTTTTGTATGACCTTGATACTTTTGAAGACTGCTGGTTGGACATTTTGTAGAATGTTCCTCGTTTGAGGTTTGTCTGATGTTTTCTTATAATTAAATAAATACATTTTGAGAGAATACCACAAAGGTGCTGTGCCCTTAACATTTCAGGGGTAATATGATATCAACATGACTTATTATTGGTTATGTTAACCTTAAAAATCACTCAGTTACAGTGATATCTTCCAGCTTTCTCTGCTGTGAAGTTACTGTTTTTCCCTTTCTATACTATTTTTGTTAGAAGTGAGTCAAAACAGAAATAAAGAAGAAGTAAATTAGTTCTACCCCCTAAAGAGAGAATTTCCAAAAATTTTATGGCTATGTGTTAAGATTATCACAACAATTAAAAAAATTTTAGGGACATATTTGAAGCTAGGTAGATATCCTTTTGTGTCCTTATAATTTTGCTTAACTAATATAGCATTCAACATTGACTCTGGCCTGCAGAAATTATTACTGTGGTGCTTTAATAGTAGGTTTTTTGTTTCCCACATTTCTTCTACAGTTATTAATGGAATTATTCCATGAGCAAGCATTGTCTCTTTCTTTTTATTTATTTACTCTTTCATTTTATTATAACGGGCTCATGAATATTTCATGTATTCTTTCGGTTATAATCCAACATAAGTGTTCTTTCATTGCTCAGTTGTTCCAGCTTCGGCGATTGGTAGATTGGCAACTTTATCACTTTGGCATGTCCCCATCTATTTTATTTCTATTTAAAAATTTTAGCGCTTCCTTTCTTTTGGGTACCACATGATGTTCCAGGCTCATTTTATATTTTTGTATATTCTCTGTCTCCAAATCAAACATTTCTCCAAGGAACTCTGGTTCCTTTTAGGGAATTGTATTTTAAAAATAATGCCTTACTGCTTGGGTGTCATTAGTTCACCAAACCTGAATTTTAATATGCAGATTTGTTATGTTTATACTCAGCTGCATGTTCCAGCCTTTTTTTCACCAACAAATCATTCATGTAGAATTTTAAGGCATATAACATGTTTTCTGTCCCTCTGACTTTAGAATATGTACTATTATCAACTATACTTTTTAATTAGATAATGATCTATGTGACATGCAATAGGCTAATGGTTTGGTCCAACTGGATTGGTCTTCAAGGTGCCTGGGGAAAAAAACTGGCGGATACATCATTTTGGAGACAGGTTATTTGGCATTTGGCCACATGACTTCCAAAAAGAATGGATGATGAATAAGTGAACCATGAGAATATCTCTTTGCTTGAAGTCATTTAAAATAACAATTAAATATTAATGAAAAAGCCCTGGATATTGTTTTGACACAGATCAATATTCAAGTTAGCAAGCATGAGATGAAAGGAATTGATTTGTGGCCAAACTCAGATGCAATCTCATTCAGGGACTGTTTTTGGTGAGACAGGAATTCCTAGAGTACACAACATTAAGGATTGATTGACAAGTTACCACTCAAGTAAGGCAAAGACGGGAAAGAAGATGTTTCAGAAGGAAAAATAATTCTCTAGTCTTAGAGACCATAGAAGACATAGAGATAATAACTATTCCAGCATAGATTTCTAATAAAAATAGGAGCATAGAAGAATTTGAAAAAAAATTTGAAAGAACAAAAGTCCAGGATTATAAGAATAGCTGTACTGGTTACCAATAGGTGCCTTCATAAAAAAAAAGGGGGGGGTAATTTTGAATATTTAAATTCAACAATTACTGTGAGCACAATTACTTTGAGCACAAGCTATATGTCAACTAATAAGTCAAGCAGAGAAGAAGCAGTGAACATTACTGGTACTGCTTGCAATTATGCCCACCTCCCATAGGTGGGACGTAGGTGGGAACGTGGTCTCAACTGACTCTACTACACTTCCTCCTGGATACAAATAGTGGACAGAGGCTAAAAAGGAGATATTAATAAATCTGTTGGGTGCTCACTTATCCTTGACAACAGTCAAGGTTCATAAGTTCCTGCTAGAGAGCAAAGAGCTGCCTTCATTCAGTATTTTTTTTAAGGCCTGGTCACTTTCCTTTGATAGTGTAAGCTATAGTGAAGGGAACAAATTTTCTTTAAGAAATCATTAAGGTAGCTGGAAGTATCCAATCCACTGAGGAGTTCAATAGAACAAAAAAGGCAGAAGAAGGGAGAGAATTAGTTCTCTCTGCTTGGGACATCCATTTTATCCTGACCTTGGACGTAAGATAGGAGTTCCTAGTTCTCTGGCCTTTGGACTCAGACTAAATTATACCACTGGCTTTTCTGGTATTTCAGCTTGAAGATAGTAGATCATGGGACTTCTTGACTTCCATAATTGCTTGAGCCAATTCCCATAATAAATCTCTTCTTATGTTTATCTGTATCTTAATGTTTCTCTTTCTCTGTTGAACCCTAACTAACTCAGCTGTACTTTCCTAGCTGCAGTGGCCCCTTGAACTTTGGCAGCTCTGCTTCTTATTATTTTTGAGATCTTGCTTTCCTGGCAGAGAGAAGCATCTCTCTAAGGTCTAAGTATCTCATCAGCTGAACACTGTGTTGGACTCATTAGTGTTCTGGATTCTCATCCAAAGAGCGAAAACCTTCTTTTCTCTTATTTAGTGGAAACTTGGATCTCTGCTGCAAAGATTCTCTCTCTGCCTCCTTCGGTCCCAGGTCTCCTATCCTAGTCTCTTCATTTTGCTAAGGCTTTTTATAAAAGATGGGTTTCTTTGGGCTTTTCTTGCTTTTATCACTTCCAACATCTCTAACTCAAGAAATTTAAAAGTCTGGCTACTAAATTGAAATGAAAAGAGTATGCAGGTATGAAAGAAATTTAGAAAGCAAAATACAATGTAATCACTCAAAACATTAATGTATTAGAAATTAAGCATTAGGTAATACATATACAAGAGTTTGAAAATATATTATAGTCATTACGTAAATATGGTTAAAAGTTGAAAGATGATGATTTTATTGACTCTCCGGCTGCTGATGTCTACATTTCTGTAAATGCCAAAGTAACCTTTACTTGTAAATATGGAATAAACCCTTAATCTAGAACAGTCTTGATCTCAGATAAATTGCTCAATGAAAGATCTTGGAATCAGGATTGTACTGGAAACTTCTACCTCTGGCACTTTGGTTTCTTGGTTCACTGGTCTCCACTTTGGTTACCTGGTTAGCTGTGCTGAAACCCAGATCCCTGTTGGTAATGAATTACTCCTTTGCAGCTTTGTTCCTGTCAATTCTTAGGACCATTTTGCTTGATATCTCCCTGGATGGACACCTCAGAGAGTCATTCTACATGGACCTTTTAACCTCTCGTTAATCTTTAATATCTTGATCAGCTCCTGGACTCTTGTTGTAGGATCCATCCTTTGATTAGCATCCCCTTAGTCATATCCCTAAAAAGCCTTTTATCACTAGAAATATTTGGACTGGCATGAGAAGAACATTTCCATCAATGCTACCAGCTTTGAGTCCTGGAAGTGGCAGAATGGTGAGCTAAAAATAATTAATAGATGTTCCGTATCTACTGGAACTTACACAACCATTCATGGACGTCCTCACTTCTGCATTTATTCTGGATATTTAGGGGTAAGGTATTAATCAAAATGTACAAAGGACCTTGATGGGGACAAAGACTATCTTTCCCAGTGGGAATTTACCAATTTCAAGGACAGTACTGCTAAAGGCACCTGATTTGTGATTTTACCCTTGTGGACTGGTTATAGTACTTAGTTTCGTTATTAGAAGATGATTTTAAAAGGGCAGCACAAATTGTCTTGTAATAAGATAAGCAGACAAAAGGTCAAGAAGCCACTGCCAAAGGATGGTTTGCTGAGAACTGAAGACAGGCTTCCCGCTTGAAATGGTGTCTAGGGAAATTTCCGTTAACTCCAATGCCAGGAGGATGAAACTGAAAGTGAAATCGGTAGGTCAGCAGTATTGTGCCAACATCAAAGTAGGTAGAAAGTTCCTTTGTTTCTCCTTTGCTGTCTGCACCTTACCAAAAATGCACGATCTGTAGCAAACAAAAAAGCGGAGTAGCCATGCTATACAGCAAAAAAGAAAAAAAAATATATATATGATTTCTTGAGCCCTAAATCCCGTACATCACATGCTAGATTCAATAGATGGATACTGCTGTAAAAAACAAAATGGGTAGGAAACCGACAAATTATAACTACACCATATAAGTGAGTGGATACAGAGGAAGAATCCCGGTAGCAGGCAGAAGAGTAGATTTTAATTTTTTATAAGGTTCGGAATATTTAATAAATTCCAGAAAGAAATCTTATTTACAGCACATGGGTGGCTGTTAGAGACTGGCAATTGTTACAGAAATCATACTTTCCAGCTCTACCTGCAAGAAAGAGATTTGAGAAACACCCAATGGTCACTGAGTGGGACAATGCTGGTCACATGTTCCACATTTTGACAGAACTTGAGTCTCTACAGATTTTTACTTGTTTAAGGATAGTTATAAAGGAAATACCATATTGGAACATAAAGGAACATTCTACAAGGTTAGGTTTAGAGGGTATATTAGTTTTCTATTGCTGCTATAAAAATTACCACAAATTTAGTGGCTTAAAACCATACATATTTATTATCATATTGTTTGGGAAGTCGTAAGTCTGAAATGGTCTCATTGGGCTAAAATCAAGGTATCGGCAGGGATGTATTCTTTCTGGAGGCTCTATGGAACAATTCATTCCATTACCTTTTCCATCTTATATAGAGGCAACCTGGCTCATGGTCCCCTTTCTCCTCCAAACTCAGCATACTACCACGACTTTGTCATGCTGCTGTCTCTCTGGTTCTTTTTTGCCCCTTCTTCCATTTATAGGACACTTGTTAAGGACCCATTGGACCTGGCCTGTTGAACCACTATAATCTCCCCATTTCAAGGTCAATTAGCAATCCTAATTATATTGGCCACCTTAATTCTTCTGTGTCATGGAATTTTTTTTTTTCTTTTTAGGGACAGGATCTCCCTTTTTTGCCCAGACTGGTCTTGAACTCCTGGCTTTGAGCACTCCTCCCAACTAAGCCTCCCCAAGTGCTGGGATTACAAGTGTGAGCTACAGTGCCCAACCTGCCATGTAATTCTAACATATTCGTGGGTTCTGGGGATTGAGACTTGGACATCTTTGCATAGCTATTATTCTGTTTACCACAGAGGGCACTATAATTAAAAATGTTAAGTTCAGAGCTCTACAAATTACTTATTTATAAGAACGAGAAGAAAATTTTAGAAATGGAAATCCTCAGAAAAGTGCTTTTTCATAGGTAAATAACAATATGCTTTCTAAGTTAATTGCTTATTTTATTTCTTCCTTTTTAACTTTTATAATTATTATTATGTCAGGTAGATTCTCAGGAACAGTAGGAAATAATAGTAGTGATGAAGAAAAAGGCAAGAAACCAGGAAAAAAACCGAAAACAATATCAATGATGTAAAAATTCAATAAGGTGGCTGGGTATATAATAAATATATGGAAATTATGACATATATATACACACATAAACAGTATGATTTATATTTGTGTATATATAATATATAATTTCATACATTATATATCATATAATTATTTACATGTATAATATAATTTTTATATATATTTAGAAATATTTCACAAGAAAAGACCTCATATAACTATGAAGAGAAATCTCATATGTAAAACAATATTCCGTGAAGCATTATTATAATAGAAAATGATTGGAAATTACTTACAAACTCAAGCCTTTGAAGATAAACTTTCAATACACTCATATATGCACACTATCAGACATTCATTTCATATAGGCATAGAAAATATTATATTAAGGATAATGTTAATATAGTTTAACTCAGGTGAATGAAAATTAGATTTCAGATAAAAGGGGGGAATATCACTCTATAATAATCTGTACTTGTAGATTTTACCATGAATATGATTAATTTCAAAAAATGTTAAAATAATTACATTTAAAAATTCAATAACAAGATCAAAGAATCGATACTTCTAATAATCTAGACAGTGGTATTAATGACAAACATGAAGAACTCTTTAAGAAGGCAAAGAAAAATGATAAATAATGTTGAAACAGTGAAAGAGAAAAGACAGGTGGAAGATACAACAAATAACAGAACCAAATAATGATATTTCTACAGTAGGCTACAGTTGTATATGGAAGCGACTTTCAAATTCTAAATAGAACATTTTGCATTTTCTGATTTGAAATAAGACCTGTATATATAAATTAATTAATTCTAAACATTCCAGGCAAAATCAATTAATGAGCCACATCTACATGCCTGTCCTTTGCATTAAAAAAAATCCTAAAAGAATTTAGTCCTATAGGAACTTCACCTATGAAAGGAAGGCAAGAATTGAGTTTTTTTGGATTACCCATAAAAACTTCCAGATAAACTGATATGCAGAACTAAGGGGCAGAAATGAACCACTTTTGTAGTTTTGCGAAAAACAAATTATGGTCTTAATTCTTTTTCTTTTTACCCAGAGATTGGTTCATGTGCTAGGCAATGTGACATGAAAATATCTAGGGCTACTGATAATATACCACTGCAGTAACTATTGCTATAACAGAGGAAATTGGAAAATCATAATAATCAAGTTACCTGATTATTTAGCATCAGAATGTAAGTACTTGCAATGAGTGGCATCGTTTTTACTTCCAGAAAGACATAATTGAGCAAAGTCAAGAGCACGGTACTATATTTATTAGTAATATGTGCAGAACTTTCCCCATACAGTCTCCACATGCAGCGTGTTCTAGTTTTTCCCCATTCTGCAAAGCCTATCCCCAGCAGCAACAATAGACTCATGATCTATGACGCTGTTTCTGCTATGTGGAGGTGAAAAATCAATGTGATAGAAAAGGTATCATTATTAATAACAGTAATAACATACGTGTCCGTATATATATAATGCTGTTATTCATGCTCAAATTACTTTTGTGTTGCCCTACAGATCTATATGATTGATTAATTTTAAATTAAAAGTAAAGGAAGAAAATACAGTCCTTTGGGTGCTAAAAAGGCACTTTAAGGTAAAAATGAGTAAGAAGAATGGAAGTTTTAGAAATAAATTCTTGCATTCAATAAGTTTAGTTTTACTCTGACTGGAGGGGGGAGGGGGCAAGGGCAATGTACGTAACTTTTTAATAATAAAAAAAATAAAAAAAATAAAAAAAATAAAAATAAAATTAAATTAAAAAGAAAGACCCAATGTAAAAAAATTATAATGACAACAGCAATAATAAAAAAAAATAAGTTTAGTTTTAAAATTTGAGAGAGAATATTTTTCTTGAAGAATGCTTCTCCCCCAGGGGAAATATTAATATATTGCTACCTCTTATCCAAATCTATTTAGACGTGTACTTCTTCATAGGAGCACAGTGGACTCCATGGGTTCTGTATAAATGAATTGTGCTTTGTTGTATCTATGACGATGGTTTGCGATGTATTTTTGATGCCATTCTCAGTTTAGAGAGTGGGATGAGCACCTAGGGACAGTTTGGGCTATTCTGAATTTTTCTACATAATGATCTCCATCAGTTACCCACTTCTAGTTCTTTGATGTAAAACTAATAGTTTTTTAGTCTTACGTAAAGAGCCATGGAGATGTAGATTTAAGAAAAGTCCCTCCATAAGCTCTGCCCAACACAAAAAGCAGACAGTCACTGCAAGCCTCTTCTATTTAATTCTAAAGCTGCCACTATTGAAAGTGACTGTGTCTTGGGTTATTTCTAAAAACAATACATACAATTTGTCCTTCACAAATGCTTTTGCAATAAGATAATCACTGTAGTCAAAGAGAGACCTTGCAGACCTTTAATAGGGTATTTTGTCTTTGCTGGTAGCATCAGAAGAGTTGTGGATGTGCCAGAAAACAGAGGTTGTTCAGTAAATATGTTTTTGCTAGAGCACAATTTTGGTGGCTGCAATCAGTGGAATGATGGCTTCTGAATTTTGACATGTGTGTTATTAGAACTTAATGAAATAGAAGAGATAATTCCTTTGTTCTGATTTTTACAAGGAAATGCATGGCTGGAAGCTTTCCAGACTCTTTTTGTGAACATTTTTTTCTTTCTGGGAATATTGATAGTTCAGTCCTTTCAGATGTAGATCAGAAAATATGCTCTATGGAGCATGAAGTGGGCAGAAGGAAAGACAATAGGAAAAATGCTCATAAGTGAGGTGAGTAGTCAGCACAATATACAAGAGTTAAAGTTGCCACCAGGAGCACAGAGAAGAGAAAAGTTCACTGGAAGAATTAAGTAGGTCACACACACATATATACAGCTATGCACACATACGTGAGCTTCCAAAGGTCAAAGATTTTTTTTTTTCCTGTTCTTTATTTTTAATTGCTGCATCTCCAGGGCCTACAACTCTGCCATGAAACCAAGTCACTCTTTGGGACTGTGGGTCTGCATTTGTAAAGTCAGTTTCTGTTTAAATGGATTTTGAAGATATCAGAAATTTTAGAATTGAGACTGAGACTTTCCTTTGTTACAAGAAGCAACAGTAAAGCCAATAAAAAAAGAATGCTACATCTTAATTTCCAAACATACTCCTTTTTGCATTTAGCATCTCTGAAATTAGGATGTGTCTTAGAATCAATAGTAGGTCATATGTGAATTGCCAATGTTGAAGAAAATTGCTGGTGATGTATCAGATAACAGTGCATCTTAAACTAATGGCATCTTAGATATGGTAAAATAGTATTTTGGAAGTGTGTAATATTTCTTTGTTTTCCAATTTATTAATTTTTTTTTTTGTTTCTTTTCTGTGGCTGCAGATGAAGTTGCCTGGTGATTTATTTCAATTTGAGTATTCAAAGTTGAAGGTGAACTCATTAACTGCGTAAGTGCATATCCATCTCACTCAGTGTATGGTATCCGCAGCATTAGAGGACTAAAGCCTCTCTCCAAGCTTTCCAACAGATTTGTATTAGTTATTTTCTGGAAAATTATATTTAAGTTGTTTAGGTTGTATTGTCAAATTTAAAAATCATCAACTACTTTCAACTTGAGTATAGCGGAGTTCAGTTTAAAGGTCACCTTTATATCTTTATGTGTCCTTTATATCTTATTCTCTTATTTTTATGCTTACTTAGATTCCAAATATACATGGATTCTAAAGGGTTTGTAAAGAAGGATGGCTTATTTGAAGCATCGTATGACAAAGGGGCACTGAACATTTAGAAACTAAAGGAAGAGTTAAGATGATACTACCCATTGCAGGCGTTTTTGGAAGTTGTGCATTTAATGAACATTTTCTAAGAGATGACATTATTTTAGATGTAGATTTGACTATTTCCTCTTCTGGTTGTAAATACCATCACATTTTATAGAAATGTTATGCATTTATAATGCAATTTAATTAAATAACATGGAATTGGCAGCCAGCTGATCATCTCCATTGTTCTGTTTTTAGAAGTGTTTCCCATTTTGCTAGTTTGGAAATCACATTAAATTTTTCTCTAGGGTGACAGAGAAATTATCAAAATTATCAGAAGTTGGAGGGTGAGTTTAACCCTTTCTAAAGTAGTTAAAATTCCATTAAACAGTCAATTCATGTCTTCACTGTATACAGTGTGCATCCTACTTACAGTTTTTTCCTCTTTTGTTAAAATGCAGTATGTATGCTTCTTCCTTGACAGATTTTTGAGACATTTTTTCTTCATCTGAACTTGAATTCTTGCCCTGTGCTATTGCAGCCACTACTTCTTTATTGAAGACTCCTTATATTTAATTATTTATTTCCATTTAACAAAATGAGATATGTCTTCCCATAAAGAGAAATAATGAACATTTCAGTTATTATCATATTTTCCATGACTCAATTGTCCACCTATAATTGTATAGAAGTAGTCATTGGTAGGGGGCCTCTACTTTGCCTACTTGAGCTAGGAAAGAGAGTGTTTGATTCTCTAACTGCTATGGAAGATGATTAAAAAAAACCCTACTATTTCTGTTTTTCCTCTGGCTTCTCTCCAAATCAAAGGATGAAATAATATGTGAAAAGGAATAGAAGGAAGAGAGATTGTGAAATGTTTGTGTAGGCAGAGGTAGTTCAGCTTAAGAAAACTCCTAATATTTACTGAACTCCTGCTCCTCTGAAAAGTTCTTTAGTTCACTATTTTTGGATGGTATTTTTGCCAGCTACAAAATTTTGAGTTGACAGTGTTCTTTTTCTTTTCATGCTTTAAAAGCCCTCTATTATGTTTGAGCTTGTGAAGTTTTGAAAAATAAATCTCATATTCCTATATTTTTGATGATGTTTGGTTTTTTTCTCTTGCTACTTTCATGAGTTTCCTTTTATCTTTGTCTTTCAGTAGTTTAATTAGGATGCATCTAGGTTTTTTTAAAAAAAGTTTATACTATTTTTAGGGTTCTCTAAACAACTTGAATCTAGGATTTGATATTGTTTGCTAGTTTTAGAAAATTCTTAGCCATTATCCCTTCAGTATTTCATTTACCCCATTCTCTCTCTTTTTTCCTTCTGAGACTCCTATTGCATGTATGATAGACTCTTTGATATAGCTTCATATTTCTTAGGTTCTTCATTTTTTTCCTCTTTGTGTTTCAGCTTACATGATTTCTGTTACCAGTCTTCCAGGTCAATAATTCTTTCTTCAGATATCTGTAATATCCTGATAATGCCATCCAAGAAATTCTTCATCTCTAACATTGTGGTTTTATGGATTTTTCTATTTGACTGTTGTTAAAATAAATTTCTTACTCTTGCTCAAAATTCTCCATCTATTCATCCATTTTCTTTACCTTTTTCACTAGATCTTGAAATATTCATCACAATGACTTTAATGGCCATGATTGTTCCAACTAAAGCAGTGTTTCCTCTGAGAAGTCTTGGTTAAGGGATTGTGGAGGCTACTACTTATACAGTAGATGTGTAGTTTAAGAAGTCCCTTCTTTCTTCACTCAAAAAATGGCTTTCTTAATCTTTATGTTTTGAGTAATTGGTGTGGTTAAATAAACTCCTAAAAAAGAAAACAATAGTAGAAAAGAAAAAGAAAAGCAAAGAAAAAGAAATGTTTTCTGGGATGACTTGATTCTTGAATAAACTAAATCAGATATAAATATTTTCACCAGATGAATGCTACAAAGCACTCAAGATTGGAGATTTTGGTTATGACAAGGATGAGAAGAGAAATATTTTGGCACTATAGGGCTTTAAACAGGGCCCTGTGTGGTTGAGTGATGAGGATATAGGTTCAGAGGATGAAAAGGAGTACTAAATAGTCACATTGCTTATGTCTCAGTAAATATATTGGGACTAGTCTTGAATGCGAACGTATGTTGCTTTTCCAACTCCAGCCTAATCTTTTCAGTTAAGACTAGTTGATAACAATTTCCTCACTCATCAATATTTTATGTAATTCTTATGTGGAAAAGAAAAATAAAAGATAGAAAGTAGTTGAGGGAGAAAAAGGAGGACAATCTGAGCAAAACATCTCCCGCATTACCATAACGGAGCACTGTACTGTGGATAAAATCTATTTTTACCACCTTCAGAACATAACAACAATTAGCATTTGTATAGTGTGGTAGAGATGACAAAATATTTTCAAATGCACTTCATCATCGAACCTTCTGCAAAAACTTGAGCTTGGTGTGGCCAGCCAATGAAATAGACTGTGGAAAAGAGTGTGGCTAACTCATAGTAACGGAGCTAGAAAGTAGCAGAGCCAGGCTTCAAAATGAGGTCTTTGTTCAACATCCTGTCATGATAAAAAACGTTGAACAAACTAGGTATGTACATCAACATGATAAAGTCCATAAACAAAAAACTCACAGCTAGTATCATACAGAAGAGGGAGAAACTGAAAGCCTTTCCTTTAAGATCAGGAACAAGACAAGGTTGCCCGCTTTCATCGCTTTTATTCGACAAAGTACTGGAAATTTTACCCAGAGTAACTAGACAAAAGAAATAAAGGGCTCTAATTGTCACCATAGACTCCTTCTCATATCCTTGAAAATGCTGAATTTATTTAAAAATATATGTAATATTATTAAACTACATGAATACCCTGAGGACTCCATAATGATGATGTTTTAACTCTCATGTTAATAGTGTTAGGGTGGAGGGAATCTTACTGATTTTGGTTTCATTTGTGGGTCATATCCTTAAGCTATTAAATATAGCTAATGTCAAAATAGTTCCTATTTTTCCACCTAAATTTTTGAGAAATAGAATAACGCCTCAGAGCCCTTCTGGAAATAGTCCAAAAACCACTAATCTTAAAGTCCTTAAACAGTAAACATGGTCTCTAGTCCCAGGTTAGTGCATAGTAGCATTAGGAGTTTACTAAAGCATCAGAAAAGTTTTCATGCCAATAAGACCGTGTGGTGTCTGTGCTGTCATTGACAAAGGGGAGTGTATTTGTAAAACTCTTAAGGAGTAGTTTATAGATGTGCATGCCAGTATTCACTGATACAATGATTACTGGAGTTTTCAAAGACACTCAGCTGGAATTATTATAGATTCCAAGAGCCACGTCATTTTGTAGCAGATTTTAGTGCCACAACCACCATGCCAAATGTATTTCAAAGCAACAGGAATTGGAGATGAAACAGCTTAGGCATGACCTGCAAGTGAATGAAGATGTTAAAAAGCTATCTGGAACTGGAATGCTAGCACCACTGTTATCACTCAGGGACCTTGATGATGGGGAATATAAACCAAATTTTGAGAATGCACATAGAGTAGCAATTTATTTAAAGGATTTTTAGTACTCATATAACAGAAAGATTAGCTAATCAGGCTCAAAACACCAAGGAAAGCTTTAGAATGCAGCTGTAGAATTCTACCACTGTATGTTCCTCTCATACTACTCAATATTGCTGGGGTATTCTAAATTCCATAGTGACTGATATGAATAGTTTCAACCGGCTTCCAGCTGGATTATTTCTGAAAAATTCAAAGTCTTGAACATCCAGTTGGCTGAGTCTGTGTCACTTGTCTGTGATTCTGTGATATCAGAAGGAAGGGTATCTGGTGCCAGGGTTAGACAGCTTTTAAATAAACAACTTTCCTACTTATGTGAGCCACAGTTTGTTACTTTTGCCTACTCCAAGATCTCTGGTTGATAAAGTGGTGTTTGCTTTATAGCCACTGAAATATTTTCACTTATTTATTTAACTGGGAAAGAGGCCTACAGTTTGAATATAATTTTGGCAATACTCTTTGGCGCCAAAATGTACTGTAGAGTGATATGGTTCTTCCATGAAATCTATGATAGTTCTAGTTGAGAACTTTGAAAAAATTTGTTATATAACAACAGCAATAAAAAAGTTTTACAGTTATTCTTAAACTTTCCATTTCCTAGCTTCTTGATATTCTTGATATTATCTAACATATATATATATATTTGGTTGGAAGGGATAAAGTTTGGTAGAATTTTCTGAGAGTCAATTGCATGTTGGAGAAAGAGAAACTAGAAACTGGAAAACTAAAAAGTAGAAAAAAATGTTCCCAAGGAATTATGTCTAAGACGTTGTTAAGGGACCTTTCACTGAGCACGACATGCTCAGGGTATGAGTGGGAATGACATGGGAAGAAATGAAGCCTTATGCTTGTAAGAGTCAAGATTTCATAATAAGCTGATTATGTTTTCATTAAGGAGGAATTTGGGAGAAATACAAGTGAGGTATAAAAATACAAATTATTTAGCATTTCCCCTTACTGGAAGCATAAAATACCAACAAACACACATATATCTTGAATTTCGTAAAAATGATATTGGTGTTCTGCTTCTCACTTTAACTGTGGTTGGAAGAACAGCATTTTTCAAAAACGAAAAGTTCAAGAGGCACAGTTAATGAAGGGAACAATGGCTCAATTAAGTGCAACACAGAGGAATGACTTCTTAATATAAATAAATTAAACCAGATTTCATTTGCACTTCGGGCATTGGCATGAAGTATTATTTTCTGAATTGGTTTTATTGAATACTGCCAGGAGCAATTTTTCAGTGAAGTATATTATTCTGACAGCATCTACTTCCTGCTGCACCTTTTCCAAATCCTAATAGTGTCAAATACATATCTCCTAATTTAAGAATACTTTTCTTTTTAGATAGTTGAATATCAATACCTATTTAAGTCAACTGTATTTAACAATATGTAGATACCTAAAAGTAAAATCAGGTTAAAGTAAGGTTAAACTTTGTACACAATCTATAGTAACTTGGCTGGGAAAAAATGAAAAACTGTGGCTTTCATAGTTTAAGTAACCTTGAATGAATTTGCAAAAGTCAATAAATAATGTACTCAATAGGCCATCTTATTCTTGAAAATAAATTGAGTATTCTTTGAATATTTAACAGGCCCCTTTTAAGAGTAATCTTTCAAAATAAGTGCTCTCTCTCTTTTTTATTACTTAAGTCGGACCATAGTAGAATTTCTCCAGGTAGACATGGCGTTCTTAGTATTTTGCACAAAAGACACCAGAACATTTTGAGGAATAAAGTAGAAAGTACAATTAGATTAAGTTGTGAGATACAAGCTCATTAAAGAACTCATTTGAAGAAATGGCATCTCTACTCTATTACACACAAATTGCTTCCAGGCACTAAATAAGCTCTGTCTTTTTGAAAAAAGGAAATCAGTCATGTTGATTTTGTGAACATTTATCTTTAGTTCTTTAGTGCGATTAAGAGAAAGTAGGAAGGCTGCCCTACTTAAGATGAAAGACATGAAAAATCTTTACTTTTCTCTCTTTTCATAAATTAAAATGTATTTAAGTGAAATCAGACAAACAGAATCTCTCACCATTTTCAATATTAGTTATCTTCTGGTTTATTTCTCAAAGGAAAGGTTTGAGTGATCTAAACTCTGAATGCTACATGTGAATTTTGGGACTGTTAAACCCCTAAGTCTTTATGTCAACACCACTTTAGTACTTATCTTTAAGATCTTATCTACTTATCAAATTACTCCTATCTTAGAGATAGGAAACCCACGTAGGACCTTGATAAAATAAGAGAAATGATTGCTTTGGAACTAATCTGAAGAACGGGGCTTGTCAATGGAAGAAGTTTTGAATTGGCAAGTGACCAGATTTGCTCTTGGGGGTGTTTAATTATGAAGCTAAGTATTTAAAGATGAATTTTTAGCAGTAATTGCACTGTTAATAAATGAAAAATAAAGAACTATAATCTGTCATTGTTCTGTCAGAAGATCGCAATGCAAATTCGAACTTCAGTAATATTAATGCCAATTTTTCTAAAATTATTGTACTTTAGGTTACAAAGATAAGGATCATGTAAAATGGGAAACTATTTGTCCCACTCATTCTTAGACCTGCTATTTGACTTCAAGGAGAGGCATAACAAGGAGATTTAAATTCTGAAAGCACATGGAAATAAATTATAATACAATCAAAGTATTTAATTCTACCAGGTAGCATTTTGTTACTCTACTAAAAGTATTAGAACTCAGAATATTTAATCTAAGCCTGAGATCTATTGAAAGCAAACATTAAAAACAAATTAGCAATACAGTGATATTACCAAATGTCTCAAAAAACTGGCTTTATTATGATCTGTTAGGATTTCTATTATAACATTAATAAAAAATGTGTGTACAGGGATAGCTTAAACATTTTTTGAAAGTAAGAATGTTGTGCTAAACACTGGAAAATAAGACTGTTAGGTCTGTCATTATCAAAATCATAATTGAAGTTGACAAAATGTCATGTTAAAGCAGAATTGCCTATAGTGTCTGCACACATTAAGTGGCCATTAATATTTGTCAAATGCTTTATTTGATCTGGTTGCTATAAACAGCAAGTATGTGCAAGATAGTAGAATTCCAGCCCAAGAAAGTTGAAGGGAATTTTAAACTAGCTTGGTAAGTCAACAAATGTTTTTTATTTTTGTGTTAAATGATGGGCATAAAAATCAAACTTTTTAGGTAATTCAGAAAATATTTAAGGAGCATATATCATGAATCTGGGACTTGATTACACATGACGGAGATTTTAAAAGAGGCAAATGATAAGACTCTTAGCATTAGCTCTATTTTTGGTGAAGCTGGTTCCAATGAGTACTGCATAGTATATATTTTTTTGTCTATACTTTTACTTTCAAACTATTTGTGTCTTGGAATCTAAAGTGTGTCTCTATAGACAGTAAATAGGACCATCATGTTTATTTTATCAATTTTGTCAATCTTACGCTTTTGATTGAAATGTTTAATCCATTTACATTTAATGTACTTACTGAGAGGTAGGATATACATCAGCTGCTTGCTGTGTCTTCTCTGTATCTCTTATGTTTTTGTTCCTCTGTTCTTCCATTAATTACTTTGTGTTAAATTCCTATTTTCTAGCTTACTGTTTTAATTGTATTGCTATATTTTTTGAATTATTTTCTTTGTGGTTGCCCTGGGAATTACAATTTTTATTCATAATAATCTAGTTTGGATTAATACTAATCTAATTTGAGTAACATAAAAAACACTTTTCTCCCATATAGCTGCATTTTCTCTCCTTCCTTTGTGCTGTATTATACAAATCACGTCTTTATACATTGTATTACAGTCAGTACAGATTTATAATGATTGCTCTATGTAGCTCTCTTTTAAATCAGAAGAGAGAGTTACAAACAAAATATACACTTAGGTTGTCTTTTATAGTTACCTTTACCAGTACTCTTTATTTTTGTATGTGGATTCTAGTTACTGTCTAGTGTTCTTTCATTACACTCTGAAAGATCCCCCCCTTAGTATTTCTTATAGGCCCAAACAATGATATGAAAATAAAGGGAAAATATTTTAATAGACTTTTAAATTAACTTGATATTCTTATTTGATACTACCTCATAGATATGCACATGGTAGTTACTTAAAGATTAGTTGTAAAGTGAAATAGGAAAGCACATCAGTGATATTTTTGTATTCTGTTACATTAAAATTCATTGGCTTATCTTGCACTTTGAATGGCTCTTTTTATCCATGGATGATTTGTAATATCATGCATTGAAGATTTGGAAGGTATTGGTCCACTAATTTATACATCTTATAAAATGTTGATTTATTTTATTACATTATATTTTAAACCACATCCTTTTTTTTAATTTCAGCATTTTATGGGAGTACAAATGTTTAAGTTATGTATATTGCCCTTGTCCCCCACCTCAGTCTGAGCTTCAAGCATGACCATCCCCCAGACAGTGCGCATCGCGCTCATTATGTATGTATATACCGATCCCCTCCCCGCTCCCGTCTGCCTGATGCCTGATAAATGTTATTCCTATATGTCCACTTAGCTGTTGATCAGTGAAACGTATTTGCTGGTGAGTACACGTGGTGCTTATTTTTCCATTCTTGGGATACTTCACTTAGTAGAATGGGTTTCAGCTCTATCCGGGAAAATACAAGAGGTGCTATATCACCATTGTTTCTTGTACCTGTATAGGACTCCATGGTATACATATACCACATTTTATTAATCCACTCATGTATTGATGGGCACTTGGGTTGTTTCCATATCTTTGCAATTGTGAATTGTGCTGCTATAAACATTCGAGTGCAGGTGTCTTTTTTAGAGTGCCTTTTGTTCTTTTGGGTAGGTGCCCAGTAATGGAATTGCTGGATCAAATGGTAGATCTACTTGTATCGCTTTAAGGTAACTCCATATTGCTTTCCATAGAGGTTGCACTAGTTTGCAGTCCCACCAGCAGTGTAGGAGTGTTCCTCTCTTTCTGCATCTGCACCAACATTTATTGTTTTGGGACTTTTTGATAAAGGCCATTCTCACTGGAGATAAGTGCTATCTCATTGTAAACCATATCCTTTAAAGCACTATTCATCTTATTAAAAGAGTCTTTTAAGTATTAGGAAGCTGTCAAACTCAAGGTAACTGACACCAGTAATAGGCTTACTTTGTTTTCAAGACAGTGCCTGCCAAATATGCAAATTGAATAGCCACAGGTTTTGTGTTGTTAGTGGTTTTTGCAAGTTAAAAATGTTTTCCTATGAAAAAAGTGGCTGTTTCAGCTTGCAAGTGCTTTTCCTGGAGACCATCATGTAAGCATCAGATGCAGCAGAAATTTTTTACATCTGTTTTTCATTTTATCACACAGACTATTAAAAAGATACATTTTCAAGTGTTGACACTTAATGAAATTACTAATAATTTACTGTTAAATATCATCATGGATATTCTTAAGTGAAATTGGCAGTGTTTTTCTTTTTTTCTGTAAGTAAGTGGAGGCAAAGAGTAAGTGACTAATACAACAGCTCGGTGCCCTACCTTGACCTTAATTGTGCGAAAGCTCCAATAAATTTACTGACTGTTCTTTTACATCATCAGTGCAAATGTAAACACATTGAAAAAAGCAAACCTCTTTTGATATCGTTATAAAAATATTTTTGACATTAGACATGCCCTGACCGTATCCCAGAAAAGGAAAGATGGGCAGGGATTATCTAAAGGAAAAGAATAGTAGGGAGATTGACTTTCTTCAATATTTTTGATAGAGAACGTATGGACTAAGACTGTGTTCAGATGATACAACTAGTCATATTTGTATCAACTCATTTTATTCCTACTGTTGTAATTACAATGCAATCAGATTAAACAAGCATGATTGAAAGACAGAAATTGAAATGGCTAAAAAAGAAAATATTTCTGTGAAAAGAAAGCCAAATAAATCTACCCAAAATAAGCATTAATATTTCAAACTCGTGGACATGAGAGAGGAGACATCAAAATTGGGATAATCCAGCAGTCAGGAAACTGTGTGTGTACACAAAGCTAAAGAATCATTTTGGGACAAGTGATGATACAGGAATCATGATCACTTCTGGTCAGAGGTATCTAACAAGGGGTTGAAGAAGGTAAAGTCAAAATCCAAAGGTAAAGGGACAAGTCAGAACAAGAAGCTCCCAGTAAAAAGCACAAAGTAGAAATAAAGTAACATTAACAGATGGTGTTACACCAACAAGGTTGCTTTTCTTAGCAACTTAATAACTTGGAACTTTGAACTCCAGGCTTTTTGCCACACTGGTCAGG
The DNA here is from genome assembly GCA_963574885.1 of Lepilemur ruficaudatus. Classification (NCBI taxonomy): domain Eukaryota; kingdom Metazoa; phylum Chordata; class Mammalia; order Primates; family Lepilemuridae; genus Lepilemur; species Lepilemur ruficaudatus. Next base: position 31,657 of record CAUYRT010047927.1, read on the forward strand.
CCACAGTTCTGTCCTTATTCTGCCAATAACACCCTAATGGCTTCAGTGTCTTGACCAGAAGCAAATATATTATAAAGGATTTGTCATTTCGTAAAGCTATCATAAATTCAAGTTGATGATAGGGCATTAGAGATCATTTTGTCCAACTCCAGTATTTTGTAGATGAAGAAAATGCAGTCTGCAGAGGTTACGTGGTTTAAAATGTTCCAAATCAGGACTAGAACTCAAGTATTTTTATTGTTTCATACAGCAGTGTTAGTTGAATATCACCTGAGATTCATCAGACGGAGTATTTCTGGTCTATTTAAAGAATGTTTTTAAAGGTTAAAAATTTTACAAAATGACATTTTTACTGCATCTGAATCACCTTAATTATAGACTCAGCCATGTCCAAAGCTGCTGAACTGTGAGAATTAGGTTCATCAGACAAGGGAAAAGTTTGATTCTTTTTTACACATTATACAGTTAGAGCATAAATAAGCTTTTGTTTTATATCATTATCATTTTCTAAGCTGAAATAATGGGTATTTATTTTTTATTTTATGTTCAGTTTTTTTTTTTTTTTATTTAACCCACTAAAAATAAATATGCTTCTATTTCTAGAGCTTGAATTCTGGAGCCATTCTCACAGGATTTGAAAACTGATTCTGCTTTGTAGCATATAGGTGGCCTTGGATAAGGCACTTAACCAATTTATACTTGTTACTACATGTGTAAAATGGAAGTAACAGAATGTGAAGATCAAATGAGTTAATATATGTAAAGTGTTTAATACAGTGTCTGGTACAAAGTCATCACTATCCAAGTGATAGCCACTTATTATAATTGTAACCATTATCCTTATTACATTTTATAGATTTTCTTTGAGAGAAAATAATACACTTTTTGAGATGCTGCTTAAGTTCCATAATATTTAATGCATGCAAATATTATGCAAATACTTACAAGTGAGTATTCCATGTTTATGCTAAAGTGCTGTAATGATTTTGTTGTGAATCTGTTTCACAAATCAAAACATGATATATAACTTCCTCACCCAGGAAGAATATCGAAATACAGGCCACACATGATTTGGAGTGACGATTTATTTTAATCTCATTGGTACAGAATTTTGATATCCATTGAGTAAGTTTGTTGCACTCAATATTCAGATTATGGGTTGGTCTTTCTGAAACTAAGTCGTCGTAAACTCTATAAGCTAATATCCCTATTTAAAAAATAAGTCTTTGGACATGTCATTTCAACTCTCTGGGCCTTACTTTCCGTCATTTGTAAAAAGAGAGGGAGACAAATTAGATAATTCTCTTCCAGCCCTAGCATTTGATACCCTTATGTTTTTACTGAAAAAAAAATACAAGTTGTCTCTAAAGTATGTAGAAAGGACTCTTACTGAGAGAACTAACCACAACAAAACCACATTTTGTTCCAGGTCTTCCATTGTTCTTTTATCAGCTTAACATTTTCCAACAGGCAGAGTTGAGCCCTCAGGCAAAGTTCTGATTTCTGCGGAATGACTTCTGGAATTTGGGCTCAGGGAGATTAAAGTGGTCCAGGGACTATTGAACAGAGGTGGATAATAACGAGCTCAGGTCTTGTTTGCAGTTTCAGAGACTCATAGACAAAGGGCTCTATCAGGCTAGGCTAACTGTATCTGTTTTTGTCCCAATTGAAGGGATTTTTCTTAAGCAGAATCTTGAGCACAAACCACCTTATTCTGATGGTACTAGAATGTCAATAAAAAGATTGGACACGGGAGGGACATTTTGAACCCCTGTAGGTTGGTCCAATGAGAAATATATGACTTTGCAGAGATACACTATAAAGTCCATATTTTCCTCTCTCAGACCATTCTTTGAGATGGAAAACCTGAAAGCGTATACATTATAGAGCCATGGAAAAGAAAGGAAGAATATTTGAAACCCACCCTATCTATATAAAGAGCCATAGTACTTAGAGAAAAATATCTGTGGAAATGAGAGATGAACTGTAGTTTCTAAATATCATTTCAGCGTGCACAAGTGGAACTGTGTTTTCCTGAGGAAGCATTCAGTTAGAGGGTCCTTTCAATTAGCATGTAAGTTTATCTGAATATAAAATTTGGACAGGTAATCAGTAAACAACTTTTTGAAACTAATTTGAATCATGTCTTCCCCCCTTAAGGTGTTGTCACTAGCTGAAATTTCATTATCCAAGGATTTGGGGAAAAGGAGCTAAGTAAGTTTTTCTGAATTATTTGAAAAGTATGGATGTATGTAATTGTTCCCGAAAGAATTTTGATGTTTCTTTCAATATTTTTCTCTCACCCCACAAAGACTGTGCACAACTAACTCAGCATATTGAGCTACTGAATAGCTTCCCTCATTACCCATGAGTTAAATTGGAGGTAGGAAAGATTTCAGATGATTTATATGCTAATCGGAATGCTCTTGAAAAACAAGTAGAATAGAAAAAGTGGGTTATGGTGGGGTAATGAAATCCTCAAAATACAGATGGAGAGCCTTCTTTTGGTGTGCGCTAAATAAGAGAGCTAGTAAACTAGGTAGGGGTTGGGATGTTTCTGTCAATAAAATTGATGTCATTTCATACTCCTTGTATAAAGCTCATCTCTTTTTACAAATCAGATTCAGCAGTTAATTTGAGCTTGTCGATGCACCGGAGTCTGTTGTAGTTCATTGATTCCTCTGATAACAGTAAAAGATGTTTCTATTCTTCATGGACAGACATTTCATGTTTTGAGGTGATAGAAAAACTTCCACATAAACTGCACTTGTTTAGTTTTGTAGAAAGGAGAAAATATGTATAGTTTTCTCTATGGTCTGATTCTATACTATTAGCAAAGACTTTACAACTTAAAACATTTAAATGCGAAACCATTATTTAAGTTATTTGCAAGAACATAATTGGTTGGAAACATTTATCCAGCTCTTACAAAGTTTTTGTAACCCTGGAATCCTTGCAAAATGCAATGCAACTTTAGAATCTAATGATTTTGCACAGAGTGTATTGCTGTGAGGGTCAGAAAATACATTCATTCTAATGTTACCCTGGCTGCCTCACTGAGAAGTTGCAATATTGTTTGTTTGTCAAACAGCTTGAAAAGCTAGACAATGCTATTAGGAGCGATATTGGAAATGATAGGTAGAGAGATTATTCTTACCTGCTGCTTTGTTATTTGGTAAAGTCACGGTGGTAATGGCTTTTTTTTTTTTTATCCTTTCATTTCTAATGAATTGTCATAATAAGATCTGCAGCCTACTTTAAAAAAAAAAAATACTGTGTAATCACAGCTATGGTAGCAAATTCATTTCAGAAACAGCATCCAGTCGCTTCAGTGGAAGACTTTTGTAAAATTATTTGAGAAATGATGAAGTGTCCCTATAGTAGATAAATGAATTTTGTAAACTCTTCATTTAAAAATTCCTTCGTTGCCTCCTGCTTTCTTGTATAGATGCAGCGTTCTACAAGTGATTTGATGTGCTGTTGAATTGAGTGTTTTGTTACTTACTATTTCAATTTCTTTATACTTCTTTTGCCTCATATAAAGTAAAAATGTTAAGATGGTCATTTGAATGGTTTCATGTAGAACAATTAGTACAATAACCTCTTAGTTATTTGGTGTATGGCTTAGTAGGAAAATGGGTAAAATCTCACGAATGTGATCACCAGGGGAGATAATTCTGCTTTGCTTTCCAATTATTTATTGACCCCATCCCAGTTACCTCACAACTGTTCTTGTTAGCCAATTAAGAAGTAATTGCAAGGTTGAATTTGGGGTACAGGGCAGAAATATGTAAGGATTCGTTTGGCTAAGGTCAAGGAAACGGAGGGAGAAAATGAATGTAATTTTTTATTTTCAGTATTATGGTTTTATTATATCAGATAAATCCCACCATTCCATAGATGAGAGAGAGTTTTGGGGTGCTGATGTAGAAGACTTATTTACTACTGTGTCATCAGAGCAATGGCACAGATAAGAGGCTCGCTAACGCAAGACCAAGAGAATTTGGGGACACAAATTTTTTATGTGAATGTTTTTTATGTTATATTCATGTTTCTCTAAGCCTGTAGTATATCTTTTCCCACAGTGAAACCATCCCCTAAATGAGGCCAACATTATTAATAGCCTCTCCAGACCTGGTTGACTCCCCAGAATTGCACCAAGGCAGACATGGGGGAAGGGCTAGAGTATGAAAATATCCTCCTCCCCTCCATGCGTGGCAGAATAACGCCTTCACATTACTAAAGAGAAAAAATAGGAAGATCTTAGCAACAGGAGAGAATGTGAAACTTGAAAGTCTATGAAAACACATAAATATACAAATGAAATTCAAGGGACACATAATTTTGTTGGATGACAGTGTGAATAATGCCTTTACTTTCCTAACGACAGAACTTGTTTTCCACAATCATAAAAACCAGAGATACTATAATACCTTTTTATTCATCTCCTGGCAAAAGGCTACCTGTATTCCTTTGGATTATGTCTCTCCACTTATAACACATGTTGTAGTGGCTCTGGATGTGTTTTGTAGGAATGGGGAGAAAGGATATTTAGGAACTGAAAGTTAAAGTTCAGGCACTGCTGGAGCAACATTCTAAAAAACACCCACCTAAATCACCCACGAGGGGCAGGTATAGCCTTCTCACGGTCCCTAAGCAGAAAGCCTGCATTTCACTTCCAATACAGCAGCGCCGGTTAGCCACGATTACGCTTTCTGCAGTTTCAGTTACGCCATGGTCTGAAATATTAAATTAAAAAAAATTAGAAATAAACAATTTGTAAGTTTTAAATTGTGTACTGTTCTGAGTAACGTGATGAAATCTTACACGGTCCCTTGTCTCCTGCTCCAACTCACCTGGGACGTGAATTGTCCCTTTGTCCAGAGTCCAAAGATGTATGTGTTTGTAGCTGTATAGGTACTTACAACTTGTGTTAAATTGCTAGAAAGACAAGTATTATGATACAATTACAGTTACTGATTTTTTAAATGGTCTTAATATTGTAGGTTTATAGTGAAAAGACTAGAATCCCAAGCTGTAAATCCATTCAATCTGTGAAAGTATGTAATGATTTTAAGAAACAATTTGATAAGTAAGTCATCATTCCTGATAGTTAAATGTTCAAAAGGTTGACTAAATTTATGACCAAATGTCCTCTGTTAGCAATCTAAAAACCTTGAATTGTTTTATCATTCAAATTGTTTTATAATTTGTATTTCTAGTGGTGTTTATTTTTTCTTTTCTACACTTATTAAATGTCAGGCCTAAAATAAATTTGTTTGGCTCAGACTGTATAAATATTACCAATTAATCAATAGTTTTATGTTAAATAACTTTGTCTTGATTCCCTAACTTGTTTGAGAGATTTTCTAATTCTTAATTTCTCTTTAATTTATATATTCTTTGCTTTAATTTTATCAGTACAGTGCTTTAAGTATATTAATCTTTTCTGTCCTAATTAGACTCTCAACAGAGAGCATTATAGTATTAGTTCATTTTTAACATCCATTTAAAATTTACATATCATAAAAACAAAATCAAGAAATTATGGGTACATGACAAAGGTGAGGAGTACAATGGAACTTTTCAAAGCCCACTATGATCATCTTATTCTCCAAATCTTCTTTTTTGGCCAGGCTCTTATTTGCCTCAACTGTTACCAACAGTTGTGATGTTAAACAATTATTTTCAACAAATGTCTTGGCAGTAAGACTTTTCCTGCTGAACATACTCTGAATCAAGTCAAAAAGGAGAGCTCTGCCAATGGAACTTTGCCAGGTTGCTGCCAGACAGATTAAATATCTGGGGATGAGCTTTCTGAGGAGATCCCAAACCAGGTTTGCACTTCTAGTGACTGCCAGGCTGCTGGATTTTAAGGTTATTGTGGAATTGGGGAGAGTGGGATGGGAATCGGGCAAGTCAAAATGCTACCAGCCTTGCTGTTTTTAGTGAGGTTAATTTTTCTTGAATTAATTTTCCTCACAGTGTTGGAAGTTGGGGGTTAATTTCCAGAATTTCAAAAAGTTAATTTTGACTCTTTTTGTGAGTGTTCTCATTACTTCTATGGAGGAGTAGATTTTGGAGGTCCTTATTGCCATTCTGGAAGTGACTGCACTCTAATAGTGTTTCACAACTTTATTTTATTTTTTTCACGTTTCCACTGGAACGTGGAACAGTTGTTGAACCTATAAACTCTTGAAGGTGGGAATTTGCTCACTTACTTGAGGTTATCGTCTGTACTACTGGATAATTCTTCCGTAGAACTTTATCCTCAAATGTCTTAACGACCATCAGTGTTCTGAAGTGCTTAGGGCGTGTGCAGATGTTACTTTTGATTTTCCTCCCTAAAATGTTGGAATAAAGCCCTGGGATTACGTGTGCTCATGGATAGGCTTGTTTGCCTTCACTTGGAGTTATTTGATACTGAGATGGTGAAGGTTTTGGAAATGTGAATCAATGTATTCATGCTCTTCTAACGAAATCATTTCTTCTAAATCTTTGTATGGTTTTAATTATCCAAAGGATATTATATACTGCATGGCAACAAATACATTCTTGGTGTAAGTGTGGGCTGATGGGTTCCTTAGGATTTCCTTTCCACTGTTTCCTGTTGCAACCTTGCAACTGGAAGCTTGAGTAACTACGATGTTATCACCATAGCTCAATCATGATGAATGAACAGCGCATCTTTTCATTGGAGCTGACTCCTAATAATGATTAGGAGTAATACTTATCATTGGGATGTAGGCATGGGAGAGTAATTTGTACTTAAAAATGAAAAAGCACAATTGAGTAATTCAGTGATTGCTTAAAACAAGAGTAAGCCTCACCATGAAACAGATGAATAATACCAAGTGAATATGGTGCCAACTATCAGTTGACTTCATAATCTGATTTAGCTCATATTTTTTTGTGTAGTGAACTCATGGGAAGAAATACACATTTGTTTTACTTTGTCATCATTTTTCACATTCAATTAAAACAAAAAGAAGTCAGGCCAGTCCATAGTCTGTTGATAATCCTCAGAGTTTCCTTAACTAATAATAACTCTTCTGAGAAAAATTACCACATCAAGGTTGATTGACTCTCTCTACTATGCTTCTAAGTTACTTTTTTGGCAAGATGCATAAGTTTTTACAAGTAAAAACTAGTGTTAATGCAATTATTTCTGAAGATACAATACATAAATACAATTTTAATTAAGAAATCGTTGGATATCTTGGAAGTAATCTATTCAGCAGACTCTTGAAACTTTTAGGTAAGAAAGACATCTCCAGGCAATGTTTCAAGTTTCTTTTTACTTTTTTCTTCTCTTCCATCAAAGGAAACACTGTAGTTCCTTTGGTGACACATATTGATTCTATAATATTTAGCTATAAAAGTATATATGTTATATGTCCCTATATGTTCATAATACTGTCTAAATGTAAGATCTCCTCATTTGTTTTTATAATAAAATAACAAATTCCATTTTTTAAAATTGCAGTAGTAGGATTAATCCTAGTCGCCCCACTTTATTATATTTATTTTTGTAATGTATATGTAAATCTAGTATTTTAGACATTATTTGCAATCTGAGAAAAAGATAGTAAAATAGTATATATAGTCTATAGTAAAATAGACTGGACAATAAAAACTCAGAGTCACGATTCTGCCATTGTAGGATGATGATATACCAATTGGAGCTAACCCCTGACAGATTCATAGTTATCAAGAGAGATAATATGATAAAATACTTTAGAAACTATTAAGCATCATTCAACTATGTTGTAAAATGAGTAGCTTTAATATTAAACTCGGCATACTTACTGGAAACTGTGGCTTTTATGCAGAAAAATGGTAGAGTCATGAGCAGATAGCTGTCAACAGAATAATACAGATTTTAGAAAATGAGCTAGACGTTTTTATTTAATTTCTAAGATAGACTGGAAGATGATAAGTATTGCATTGTGCTAAGAAGAGGTAAACTTCCCAAATATACGACTTTTTGAAAAGTGCATTGCTCAATGCAATCATTAAGGTAATGAGATTTTTGTTTTTTTAAAAATATGTTTGTCAATACTTTTGTTCAAATCCATATTAATTGCATATTGTTTTTGACTGTTCATTTTCAAAGAGAATAATTGTTGCCAATATCACTGCTTTTAGGTAGATGATGAGAATCTGTTTTGGTCCCTTGAAATAGCCTAGCAAAAATAAAAGCTTTTATAAGTATCAATAGAGCATGAAAGTTAAACTAATGCCAAAGAAATTATCTCTCCAGCAATAAACTAAATGGCAATTTAAGCTCATTTATTTCACAAAATGATCAATATCTTTCTCAGAAACTATCATATCTTTACTACTGATGATATATCATTCTAATGAGGTCTCAGCTGAATACATATTTCTAGTTTTCTTTAGATTTTGTCTGCTTTCCAAAAAACTACCACTAACCTAATAAAATTTGGACCTCATATTTCAAAATGCAAATGAAAACTGCTAATCTCATCCCTCACGGAAAAAAAAAGTTTGTGCTTTTATTTTCCATAAAACATAAAGAATCAGAAGCTCTAACTTGGGAAAACTTATTAGAAAAATTAAGTGTATGCTGTCTGATAGCCACTTCCTACTTGATCTACCAGTATAATTTTGTTTAAATTTACCAAACATGCTTGGAAGGTAAGATGGAATAGAAAAAAATATGGCGATCCTGTGTACCGGAATTCTGTATTCTGGTCCTAGCCTGATCCACTAACCCAAATCGAATATATCACAACACAGCTTTGCCTCAACCTGATACCCAACATGCCCACAGCCTCAACATTACGGTGTGAGTGTATGTATTAAGATTTTCGTAGGGGTGGTGGTAGAAATGGGAATTGGAATAGAAAGTGACTATTGTCTTAATTGAGTGCATTTGATATATCTTAATTGTAGAAAGTGTACACAAATGCATGACCAAAACTTCATAGTAAATCTTCCTTTGTAAACTAGAGAATTTTTAAACTGTGAGTTGCTTCATATTGAAAGGCATAGAATTCCCCATACCAACATAATAACAGCTACAATGTCTCATATTACCTGTGTAGCTAAAGTTCATCCGACATTCTGTACTTAGATCAATCTACTTGTTATATATTAGTATTAGCGTATTCATACTACTAGTATGAGTGTTGCTAACATTATTAGTATAATTATATCAAAATAATATAACATTAGCATTAATATTACTTTGCTTATAATAATAGTATTGTCAGGCATTCCTTGTGAAAGAATAGCTATAGAGTAAGTTAGCCATCAAGATGCAAGTGTTTTCACCTGTAAAACAGGATTAATAGGTGTTTTATTAATACGAGTATTAAATACTCTGGTTATAGGGGTTCAGGAGGTGTTCTTTAAATCTTCACTCTCAATATTTATAGAGACCATAATTTCAGATTCAAAACTGGTTGTGATAATATACTTAAATGGGGCAAGTTCACATATGTACTGCAGAGTGACTGTTCTTATAATAAGAGTGAAATGATTCTATGGAAACCAAGTGTGGCATACTGGAAAAAATGACAGGCTTTGGAACCATAGGGACTTTAATTCAAATTCCACCTTGAATTTGGAATTTTTCATATACTAGCCACTTAGCCTTGTCACCTTTGGCAAAATGAAGAAAATAATGTCACCTTTCTCTCTTGAGAGGGTCCGTGGCCACAGAATAGATGCTTCTTAAATGTCACTTCCTTTCGCTTTCTTCGTGTTAGCAGATAAAAAACATTAAACATTATTTTTCTTATCTAGAAGTAATTTAAATGTATGGTACGTGAGGATTTCAATTCATTCAGCCTTTAATGATTTCTTATTCTTTCATTAAATATAAAAAAATATATAAAATACTACACTACTTTAGAGTGAAGCCAAAAAAAAATGCAGATATACAAAGAGAAACATTCTTTTGATGTGCTGTGTATTAAGTTGTTATCCAAGCAGTATCAGGTTTGAACTCAGAAAACATCATTTTAAAAAAAACTCAAAGATAATCCTTGGAAAAAGAAAGAAAAAACAATGGCATATTATAGACATAGTTACTTCTGTTATCATTCATATTAGGTAGGAAACTGTGGAAGAAGTAGGGTAAACATTACTTCAATAGCTCAAATCTTAGAAACACAAGGTAGTAATGGAAATGACACCTCTGAGAGTTAATGAAACCCCAGGCCATCTTTATTGAGGGAGCGCTCTGGAAAGGGGATGGAATTGCACATCACAGCTGTGCCATCAAAATGCAATTTTCAAAGTAGTCAGCAAATCGCTTAGCTGAATTTTGTTCTCACATGGTGGGCATGAGAGCACGAATAAGAACGCAAGATTTTCAGAAACAATTCCACACAGTCCTCATCAGCATATAGAGATGATTGTTCTGAAAACGGGGGGTTCTCAACAAGCTCAATTGAATATATACATAGAAGCACATTCTTTAACTTCGATAATTAATACGGATTGGAAAGAGTTGGTACAGCGGAGCTTTCAAAGTTTCTTAAGACATACCTTTAAGATACCGTGTAGCATACAGTTTTTCCAAACAAGTACTGATGGAAGCATTTGCTGATGATTTACAAACTTTCTTGCTTGTTTGTCTCTGTACAGATCAGAAAGAATGATAAGTTCATTTAGAATATTAATTAAAGCCACTGGAGAATTTAAAGTTTCATTGTTTCATTTTAACCACAAAAAATGTTTTCTGCCACTTTCTTAGACTTAACGTTTCCCTTATTTTGGTAATCAGCAGTAGGAATTGATTTTTTTTAAACATGAATACACATGTTTTCCACAAAGAACAAATGTTTTTAATAAAAAATTATTTTATAAATGTGATTGCATATGAAATAAAAAGGAAATATAAATATGGCCACGTTGAGATGCAAATAGGTGGGTTGGGGGTTAACTTTGTAGCCAATGGCCTGGACAGTGCATGAGACACGTGAACCTTATCTCAAGTGCACAAGACTAGGCTCTCTTCCAGGAAGGTGGAATCGTAAATAATATACTTAGTTTTGTATTTAATTTACCTGCAACATTTAGTAAAATTCAATGAAATAATGATGAGCACATGCTGCAAATTTAGAATCAAAACATGTATCTGTACTTGTCTGAATCCCCTAAGAAACCAAGAAACTGTATGCAATTGTTAAAACATTTCAATTGTTATATACACAATGGCATCATTTTATTATTTGAGTATCAAATTGTTTAAAGAAACTCTCTTATGCCCAGTTTCTTTACTGAATATGAGGGGATACGATTTATCCCACCGTATCCCTTTAATGTTGCTAGTTCTTCTACTTCAGCAGCCCAGACATAAGATTTTGAGATGGTCAACCCTTCACAGGTAATAAGCCTTTTGTTCAAGGCAATTATTGCTTCATTTCGATGTCTTCTGGATGACTACCTATATTGTAAGTACTCCTGCTCTCACGCTACTTGCATTCATTTTATACATCACTTTAGTTATTCTAAGTTCACTACACCTTTCTACTAAATAACTGGTTTATTTTTACTCCATAGGTCATTTGTAGAGGTTTAGTCCTTTTCTGTTATTTTCTGTCCATCCCAATCAGTATTTCCACGGGTTTCCTGGTTTTTTTTACCCATTACTATGAATAATGATTACCAAATAGTTTACCAGGTTATAAGTCATTAGCAAGTAATTTTTCTATTTCTTTTATGCTTTCTAAGACAGTATGATACCAATTAAAATGGTCTTAATATAATTTTCAGTTGGCCTTGTTGCCAGAATATCACAATCGTAGAATACTCAGAATTTAATGTACGGTTGTGACTGATTCTGTAAATGTATGTCTGGCATAGATTGTTATATATTAAATAATATAGTAGTTATAGGATATCTGTAAAGGATGTAATTATTTATGGAGCACTTACTCTTTTCCAAGCATTATCGTATAGTTTGAAGTTACAAAGAAAAACCACCGGTGCACATCTCTGCCTTCAAAGGTTCAAAGGTACAGTCAGGTAATTAGTCAAATATAGTTTGTCTCTTCTCTTCTCTCTTAATTCACTCCATTTAGGCTTTTATGTCCAACACTCAATCAAAAATCCTCTTAGTGTTGACATTAGTGACTTCCATATTGTTAAATCCAATGCTATTGCCAGTTTTCTTATTTCTTATCGGAAGAATTTGGTGGAATTGGTTATTCTCTTCTCCCTAATATTATTCCATCATTTGCCTCCCTGAATACCATACTCATCTGGTTTCCTCCTCCTCTGTACCATAGCTTCTTAGTCTCAATTACTGTTGTCTCCTTTTCCTCTGATCTCTTCAAGTGGGAATACACCAGGTGTCAACTCTTTTCCCCTCCTCTCACCTTTCTGTCTACAGGCATTCCCTTGATAATCTTACCTAATCTTACGAATTCTGTTGTATGTATCAATTTTTTGTTGGTGACTCTCAAATTCATATCTATGACCCCACATTCTTCCCTTGAAATTCAGATTCCTATATCCACTATCTTAAGCGTAATCTCTAACAGAACCTCACACTTAATATTGTCAAAACAGAATTCCTGACCTTTCTCTCAAAGCCTGGTCCACTTGTAGGCTTTCCTGTCTCAGTTCATAGCACATTTTGAGGGCCCAAAACGTTGGAGTCATCCTTGATTCCCCTTTTTCTCACACCTGTTACAATGTGCTGGGAAAACTGATTACTTTCCAGAATCTGCCCATGTCTCATCACCTCCACTCCTGTCGTACTGAGCAACCATCACCTCCTACTTGGATCACTGTGCTCCCTGTTTCTGCCCTGTTATCCTACAGTCTGTTCTCAACACAGGAACAAGAATGATTTTCTCAACTAAAGTTAGATTAGGCTAATTCTGTGCTTAGTGTCTTAACTACTGCCAGAAAAAACATTCCTCTAGGAATAAATATTAAGGCAGTGCTTTCTGCTTACATATGGAAGTGTAAGAAAGCATATTCCACTTTTAAATGACTCTGTTTCACAAACCACATGACTAATCTTACTCCATTAAGCAAATCTGTGACCACCGGAGCCCAGTGTGGTCATCCATAAAATAAAGAGATTGAATTAGATGATATTTCTGCTATAAAATCCTATGCTTATAGGTCTAACTGGACAATAATATTAGCTAGAAATCATGTAACCATGTGCTAGTTTAAATTTTCTCTTTAGATCTATGACTTTGGGCCCAGTATTTTCGTTTTGCGGATCTTTAATTTCCTCATGTGGAAAGCAAGAGGGTTTAAATAAATGATTCATTTCACATATCTATGGAATTCTATAGCATTTATTCTTCTCGAATTACAGTAATGTTTAAAGCTATGAAGATGAGTTAGTTTTACTGTCTTGTGGTGTTTCAGTATGCAAGTCAGGGAGTTCAACATTTCTGAAAAACACAGTGCTCTTAGGATCATTCTGAATGAGGCCCATAATCTCAGAAACATTGTAGTTTACAGCGCAAGAGGGTAACTTGATATCAGTTATTCTTCAAAAGCCCTAAGATGTCGGCAATCAAAGATCAGTACCCTTGAACCTGGAGTTCTTGTGTCTCCTGTTCCTGATATTCTGGCTTTATGATTTGGAGACCATGAAAAAGAACACTTGCATTGATTTTTGTGTGTCATGTGTTTTGCATGAGTCAAACCTTGAGAAGTTTTGCTCTGTTGGCCAGTGGTTTAATCCAGTGTGAAACCCAGCTGATATGCTATTAAAAAAGCAGGTGATAGACACTGGAACTACTTTATTGTAAGTCACGGATCTTTAATGTGATCTTGATTAATGTTATCATAGAGCCAGAACCCACACACTTTTACGACAGCACTGTTAGGATTATGTGAGGCCATTGGACACAAAGGTTTGAGAATGCAAATCTTCAGATTCTCATTGTTTACACATAAAAATAAAAAGCTAAAAAGACATTCACTTCCCAGTTACAGCAAATTCTTTCCTCATAATATTTAAGAAAAATTTACACTTATTTTAATCTTGTCATCCTCAAGTTGAGTTTCTGGTAAAGTCCACTCACCAAATGGGCAAAGTAGTTTTCTCTAATATTCAAAGGTTTGTTTAGTAATGATTGTGAAATTATAAATCAGAAGATACAAAATTTTATTAGAAATTACATTTTTTAGAATGCTTCCTAGAGAAAATTTTATTTACATGCTTTGTGTATTAATATAATACATTGCCATTGAGGTTGCTTGCAATTATAAATACTTGCTAAAATTACAAATAAAGGTACTCCACTCTTCATAAAAATTATTACAGAATTAAGACAAGTAGCTCTACAGTAAATTTAAAATACAATGTAAAATTTTGATGATTTGTAACAGTCAAACTTTAGAAAAGTTTTTTTTTGGCATAAAAACAGCATAATACATGTGGAGTCAAAAATTTGAAAGAAATAGTTGAAAATTTAAAAAGGAAAATAAATTTCAATCTGAATTCAGAGTGAAGACATTTTTGTATTAGTTATGGTCTTATGACTTTTTTATCAAGGAGTTGGAATCATAATATTTCTTTAGAAATATTTCAAAGTGTATTGAGATCAGACATTCAAATTCTTATTTTATCAGTGCTAAACAATTTTTTTAATACATTGTAAGTTAATCATTTATTACTGGATGTCAGTCTGTAGCACAATATCAGAGTACTAGGGTATTTAATATATTGATCAAAATACTGAAATCCATATCTATGAGGGTTACATGTGTCATCAATAGTTTAACTGATCTATATTTTATCACTGAAATTTACATGCAGTATATTTATAATGCTTTCCTCAGGTCAACCTATTTTTGGGGTCCCAAAAATTCTTCTGCAGTATCTTTAAGGAGTAGAGATACTTCATGAAAAAATGTAATAGTAACAAAAAAATGATGGCTTGGCTTGCTTTTCTGCCCTCTCTAGAGGACATCAGAAAAATTACCAGCTGTAGCTGGCTTCCTTGGCCTCAGAGGATTGCTCCAGGCTGTACCTCTCACCTTCAAATTTACACCCATGTTTTTCCTTGTTCCTCCTTTTTTAATCCCGTTGTCTTGCCTGTGTTCTTTTTTTTTTTTTTTTTTTTTTTCCTATTTAAATTCTTTAGATTGCCTTTGGGTATTGGATTATCTTCCTGACTTTGATTTCTTCCTGGGTTGCTGTAGCTCAGATCAATCCTTTGGTCTCTGCACAAATGCTCTACAGCTGTTAGGTGACATCTAAATCTGCACCCAGCTCCCGGGATATTTCACCCATACTGTTGGCATGTACTTTTCTGGGAGGGAACATCTAGCATTATTAAGAATTATGTTTTTTATCAATGACAAATTTGACCTGAGTTCAATAGAGAACAGATAGACATTAAATGTAATTTTTAAATAAAATGTGAATTTTATGTATTATTTTGTCTGTAAAAAGTACAAAAAAAGGAAGTAAAGTTGGTATTTTTTCATTGTTGATGAAATATTAAGCCATTACTTGCTACAATTTGTGTTATTTTGTCCATATCATAATCAGTTGAAACAGTCAAGTTTAAATCAAAGAAACAGAATCCTACTAATACAGGTCATTAAGGGTTTGTGATAAGAGTTTGACCTTACACATTTGTGGGAAATGGTTAAAGTCTCTATAAAGCTGTTGTTTTGTGCTAGGTTTGGATTCTACAATCAGAAGGGCAGATAGGAAGCGAAGATGATATTAAGTAGGACAGAGGATGGCTGAAATGGAACCCATAGGTATAAACTGAAACCTTCATATTTCTTCCTCTGCCACAAGACTTCAACTTTAATGATAAAAGAATCTTTTGGAGAACACATATTTAATTGCTGAGGTAAAGAAGCACCTGGGCCAGGTAGGATTCTACAGGAGGTGTAGGACCTGTGGGCTGGATGGCGCCCACCCAACCTTGGTGGACCAACAGTAAGAGACAGAATGTGTAAACTGAGTCACTGCCTGGTGTTCTGAACTGCTCTTTCAAGCATAAAATGCGCTGTTTCTCTCCCACCTACCAGTTCTTACACAAAATACAATATCTCTTCTGGCCTGCGTGAACTCAGAGCTATGCAGGAAGGCAAGGCTGAAAAACAGCCTAATTCAGCAGAGTTGACAATACAAGTCTATCCAATTGCATATGACATTTGCCGTACAATTTTACATGTCAACTGTGTATACGAGCTGCTAACAAGCTCCCCATTCTTTCCAGTATTTGGGATTGTCCAATTTTGTTGGCCCGCTTTTGCTGTTTTAGTCAGTTTAAATTTATGTCTCATTTTGTTTTTAACTTGGTTTCTCTGATTAGTGAATGTTGAACATATAGCTTACTCACCATTTGTACTTCTTTTTCTTCTGCACTATCTTTCTGTTGGGTTGTCTTCGATTTACTGATTTGAAGGAGAGCTTAATATATGCATCTTGTTAAGTCTTTGCTGATATATAATTTTCAAATATCTTTTCCTGATTTGTGGGTTTGTCTTTTCACTTTTAAAAGTTGTCCTTTAATTAACAAATTTCTTGTAAAATTTTACAGGGGTGAATTTGTAAGTGTTTTAAAAAATATTGTATATATTTAAGGTATACAGCTTGATGTTTTGATATACACAATGAAATGGTTACTGCAGTCAGGCTAACTAACATATTCATTATCTCACACCCCTTTGGGTGTGTCCTGGGGCACATGGGTTAGAGCACCTAAAATCTACTCTCAGCACATTTCCAATACAACATTAGTAACCACTGTCCTCATGCTGTACATTAGATCTCTAGCCTTATTATTCATCCTACATAATTGCAACTTTGCAGCCTTTGACCTGTTAATATATCTTCCCATTTCCCTCTATCCTCAAGATATCTTAACGTGATTATTTTCTGTGTTTTCCTTAG
Organism: Lepilemur ruficaudatus; assembly: GCA_963574885.1. Classification (NCBI taxonomy): domain Eukaryota; kingdom Metazoa; phylum Chordata; class Mammalia; order Primates; family Lepilemuridae; genus Lepilemur; species Lepilemur ruficaudatus. The sequence goes on from CAUYRT010047927.1 coordinate 48,527, forward strand.
CAAATCCTTCCCTATACTAGGCTATTAAAAAAAATCTGTTCCACACTTTTCTTTTATACCTTCCTGTCCTAATGCATGCTTTGAGTTAGTTATATTACCATTATCATTGTTTCCCTTATGTGGATAACAAATTGTCTCAGCATTAATTATTGAAAAGTCCTTCCTTTCTCCCTAATATATGATATGTTATATTTAACAATTTTCCGTATAAATTGGTTCTGTTTTTTGGCTCCCTACAAATTTACTGTAGCTTTAAAATAAACCTTGATGACACTTCTTGTGGTGTACCTTGGCTATTATTGGCCATGGGATCTTCCAAATAAATTTTCAAATGTTAATGGAAAGTATTTGAAGGAAGGTACTTACTGTAATTTTTATTGGAATTATATTAAATGAATAAATCAATTTGGATTGAACTAGTATATTCATTACACTGTCTTATCTTCACATACAGACTATCTCTGCATTTATTACAGTCTGCTTTAATATCTTATACAAAATTCTATAGCTTACTGGCTTAAAGTTATTGTCCAACTTTTCTTTTGCTTCTTTCTATGTGGCAAATGGACTTACTAAAGATTATTACATCTGATAATTAAAAAATTTATTAATATTAAATATTCTTATAGCAGTTTATCTATAGGTTATTTTCTATTTGTATATTTTAGGATCACGCATCTACAAATAATAGTTTTTTTCTTTTCAATTATTGTATCTTTTATTTCTTTTTCTGGGCTTATATTGTCTAGGACCTTTAGTATAATCATGTTTCTTTATTATTGTAAAAAAACACATAACGTAGAATTTACCATCTTAACCATTTTTAAGTGCTTAGCATTGTTAACCAGATACAGGTACATTGTTGTGCAACACATCTCTAGAACTTTTTCATCTTTTAATGCTAAAACATTATACTCACTGAACAACTCTTTTCTCCTCCCCCACCCACTGGCAACAACCATTCTACTTTCTGTTTTTAAGAATTTGACCAATTTAATTAATTTAATTTTTTATCC